>JAJCXA010000066.1:0-175700 GCA_026770245.1 Clarireedia aff. paspali H2
AGTTGGTAGAGTGGATGGAGTTGGTAGAGTGGATGGAGTTGGTAGAGTGGATGGAGTTGGTAGAGTGGATGGAATTGGTAGAGTGGATGGAGTTGGTAGAGTGGATGGAGCTGGTAGAGTGGATGGAGTTGGTAGAGTGGATGGAGCTGGTAGAGAAGATGAAGCTGGTAGAGAAGATGGGGTTGATCGTGCAAATGGTGCTAGTGGTGTGAATGAGGCTGGTAGGATTGACGGGAATGGTAGAGTCAATGTGACTGATAGGGCTCAGCGGGCTGAGGGGCAAGAGGAAGAAACGGAAGAGGACTGAGATGAAATTGGTGATGAGACATTGGGGTTGTTAGTCTTCTATATCCTAATAGCACCGGTGACAGTTGTGCAGCTAGCTCACTCTATATTACCACGGTAGATAAGTCAGAATAGAACCAGCGTATCAAATTTTGAAGATGTCATTCTGTCGGGCAGCGGCTCACAGACTTTCCACTAAGACACTCAGGCATAGACTCATTGCGACACGAGAAGATCTCTGCACTTGGGAGTGGTCTCCTCTCTTCAAAAGTACTCTACTTTAGCAGAATATAAAATTGTTCGGTGAGTCTTGAATTGAATATAAATTTTGGAATTGTGAGTTTCGAGGTTGAAGAGTATGTCTGGTGCCAGTACAATTGACCTTACATAAGCAAATTTCCGCCATGGAAGCTACACCAAATCATTCAAGCCACCTACCACTCACTCTCTACGACGAACGAAAATTGTATCGTTCACATTGTGAACAGAATGTGTGGGGAGAGTCGACAGATGTCATGTTACGTAATCATGCATGCACCAATAAATTATGTAATCATCGGCTGCCCAAATCGGGTCCACCTAGTTCGCGTGAGAAAGAGCGCGTTCATTTCCTACTAGCAACAATCTAATTGGTTGGGACCGAGCCACCCCACAAACATGAAAGGAAAACCACTTTACTTCCTCGCGCTTGAGACACGAAAGACACGTCCAGCTCCCCCTGCTTAGATATATCGGCGCGTCCTCTTATCGTAATTGTGCGAAAAGAGAAAGTTGGACCTTCAGACCTCATGCGACTGAGCACCATAGCATTGGACTCGTTCCCGAATCCAAAAACGTCCTGATAAACTAATCGGAGGTGACGCGATTTACAACCTCAACTGAACTTCCGCCCGGCCAACCTCTTCACAAACGACAATAGCCTATCCTCCTATGGCCTCGAGAAAGATTGCGACGAACCCTCAACCTCTTGCGGACACCTCAGAATCAAGACAAAATCATCTTCAACCCAATCCATATTCTACCACTGCCAGCGCATACGACGGCGGTCAAACTTCTAATAGATCACATCGTGATATGTCGCTCAGTATGAGTCAAAGTTCTCAGGTTGGTGGCTTAATGATGCAGCCAGGTGGTTCATTCCGACAATATGATTCGATGCATGGCATGAATCGTGGAGATTCTGCCCCTCAGATCTACTCAGTAAGTCACTCCTCTTCGATGATGCGATTCAATTTAACTTGCGCTTACTTAAGCCAGGCTGTATATTCTGGAGTCGATGTGTACGAGATGGAAGTTAATGGTATTGCGGTTATGCGCCGTCGGAAGGATAGTTGGCTCAACGCGACTCAGATTTTAAAGGTCGCCGGCATCGAGAAGGGAAAGCGCACAAAGGTTTTGGAGAAAGAGATTTTGATCGGCGACCACGAGAAAGTCCAAGGCGGTTACGGAAAATATCAGGGAACCTGGATCAGATTCGAAAGAGGCATTGAATTCTGCAAGCAATATGGAGTTGAGGAACTATTGCGACCATTATTAACATATGATATGGGCCAAGACGGTGGGATTGCTGGACAAGGTGGACATGATACTCCAACCAAGGAACAAGCCATGGCAGCGCAACGAAAAAGGTTATATAATTCTGGGGCGGAAAATAGGAGTAATGGTCAATCCGGAACATTCTTTAAGAATATCTCGAGCACCGCTTCACATGCTGTCGCAGCAATCAGCAAAGCGCGATTCGACTCTCCCGTACCAAGAATGAGAAACGGCAACACAGCTGCTCGCCCTTCAAGTTTCAGCAGACAATCATCGCAACAGCAGTTGGGCAGTCAAGAAACCGGTTTCCCAGGGAATTCGCAGCAAAGTATGCAGAGTTTTACGACAAATGATGGGATGAGCGGACAAGACTCGGCCTATGCTACTCAATCTGGTTTTCAATTTTCGCATACTGGCAGAGAAGACAGTGACTTCCAGGAACCACCACGAAAGAGGTTACGACAATCACCAGAACCCAATGACACCCAACGATCAATGAATGGTGCTTACTATAATATGTCTTTGCGAGAACCGTCACCGACAGAACCCAACGACTCGTTCATCTACCAAAATCAACAATTAATGTCACAGGATGATGAAGCTCCGGCGCCACTCCCACCACTACCTGGACTTCAATATAATGGAAAGGCAGGCTTGGCCTTGCTTTCGCTCTTCCATACCGATAACTCATATTTGGGAAAGAATGAGTACAATGATCATGAAGTATTTCGTACTATGACCGGCGTGGAACTTGACATACCGATCGATAAATCGGCGAATACTGCTGTAATATGGGCTGCAACTCTTGCTCGTATACCTGTTCTACAGAAGCTCATTCAATCCGGTGCAAGTATATACCGAGTCAATCTAAGAGGAGAGACAGCCTTGATGAGGGCATGTTGTGTTGCTAATAACCTAGATCAAGGTAGTTTTCCTGATCTACTGGAGCTCCTTGGTCCGACTATTGGATTCCAAGATAAACGTGGCCGAACCGTCCTTCACCATATCGCAGTCACATCAGCAGTCAAAGGTCGCAGTCCGGCCAGCAAATATTACCTCGAATCGCTTCTCGAATTCGTTGTCAGGAAAGGAAGTTCATTAAGTAGTCAGCAATCCTATGCGAATGGAGCACCAAATCCCCACGCCATGGATATCGGTCGATTTATGTCTGAGATGGTAAATGCTCAGGACCAATCGGGAGATACAGCTCTTAATATTGCAGCCAGAGTTGGGAACAAAAGTATCATTTCACAACTGGTAGAGGTCGGAGCTGATCCTTCAATCCCTAATCACTCAAAGTTATGTCCTATGGATTTCATAGAAGGGCTTGGAAATGGGGATCGCGTAGGTGGCTTCGGAAGTCCCGAAAAGAGAGTTGGAAAAGCCTCCCGCGAAACGAGCGGCGAAATCATAGAGTGTAAGTCCACTAACCCTATTTCATATCTACCGACAGCCCGAGAACTCTGTTCTAACATCTCATTTAAAGCAATAAATGCAGTCTTGCAGTCCACAATCGACGAATTTGGCAAAGAAGTGGAAGCAAAACAACTCCAGATCGACTCCATACACGCCAAACTTCGTGAAGCTTCTGCTACCCTCGGTGAAGAACGGCGCGCTTTTGAAGCACGTCAAGAACGTCATCGCCAGCGCGAAGAACGCGCCTTGAAGATCGCCAACCTCACACGTGCCGCAGAAGAAGAAGCACTTCGCCTCTCACAACTGCAGCAACGACTCAACCAACCGACTTCCGAACTAGATATGAGTGTCGGTGATGCAGATAGAGATCTGGTTGTGAATCTTCCAGATGATGCAGACGCATCATCGGAGATGAATATTCCGGCGAAAGAAGTCCTGCAAGCTAGAATTAATGCGTATAAGGCGAATAACGAACACTTGGAACGAGAAGTAAAGGAGCTGAAGGAGAAGGATAGTGGGAGGATAAAGAAGTATAAGAGGATTATTAGTTTGTGTACGAGGGTTGACGAGGGAGAGGTGGATAAGCTTGTAGGGAGGTTGGCAAGGGCGTTGGAGAGTGAGAGGGGGGAGGTAGAGATGGGGAGGGTGAGGGAGTTGTTGGGGAAGTTTGAAGGGATTTGAGATGCTTTTCTTGGTCGTGAGAGGTATAAGAATGCGACGCGATGGAATTGGATGAGATGAGACAAGATGATATACATTGTATGGGATGGAAACATGCGTTTTTCTCACTACCTCACTTGCTCGCTTACTTGGGATCAGATTTCATTGGTATATTAAGATTACCAGAAATTGTGCTTTTATATGTATTTATGTCATGTATTTATACATCGGAGATGAAAAGAGGCAGTGGTAGAGGCAGAGAAAGAGAAAGGGGAAGACGATACTTATGGTGGTTCTTTGTACATGATATCTAGCTTACGCTAAGATGGGATTACAGACTCATGAATAGCTTGCTATACTAGCGGATTACTTTTTTTTATCCAAATAATGAGAATCGAATATCGTGTATTCTTGTATTTGTGTTTCGTTTGATTTCGGTTCGGTTCACCATCTTTAGCTAGTGATGGCGGCGAGGGCCATTTCCAAGTGGAATGAATGGTTACCTGCCGGGAGCACGCCAGCGTCCGCGATGATAGCTTCCCCATCGACAGTAATGGACTATTTAAGCACAATTGCTTCCCCTCCTTCACAGTGGCCCCGCTCTCAAACATTTCCAAGTCCGTGGAAAGGTCAACTAACTGTACTTCTGCATCACTCTTCGAATTTCCTTCACAAGTTCCGTTCCATCCTGTCTTTTTATCGTGCAGTATCACGTGCTCGCTCTTTCAACTCGTTTCAGTTCTGTGCACACTGCTTGTCGACCATCGAACCTTTGACATCTTCTCTATCGTACTCATCTTGTCGCGCTTCTAGCTCGGCCAGCTCGCTTTGCAGATAGAGAATATTCCGCGCGGTTAGGCGATCGAAGTACCGATATATTACTGTGATTTTATCTTTGTCGCTGGCGATGAAGGATGCGAGTGATGGATATCTGCTAACATGACGCACTTCGATTATCGCAAGTTCAATATCTGTTGCCATATCATCAAATACAAATTTCAGATAAGTTTCATACTCTTTTCTTAAAACTGATGTTCTCGGATTTGCCTTCGACCATGAAGACTTGAGGGAAGCCTTGGGGTAAGCCTCATGCTGCAGTCTGCATGAAATGAGCATGTGTGATCCAATCGTCCATGGCATCAGCATCACTATTTCAACATCCTGCTATTTCGTTACAATAATATGACCCAACTACTCATATGTCTTGACTTTGTGAATTTCTTCTAGAAAGAATTTCAATTCTTCTACATTCTTAACAGATGTGTTTGTCAATATAGTGTCTCTTCAGTTACTACATCTTTTTCTTCTACATTGACTGGCTGATGAGTAGATATGGACATTGACATCTACGATCCCGACGATGTCATATCTCGTCAAAGTCCGCTCATGAAGCTGGTGCGCCACTCTTCATTTAATGGAGACAACTCATTTCTCCGTGCAATACCAGTGCCTCTATGGATGGATTTTATCTGTTACTCGACGAGCTACCAGCTGATGTTCATCTGAATAGGACCGCGAAAAACACGAGCTGTTTGACGGCAGCCTGAATGCTTTCATGTCTGACTTGTTTCCGCAAATAGGTCCTTATAATTATGATATTAGCGTCTGAGATTGTATGGTCCTCCGCTTCATTTGCAGATGGATCTGCTAATGATAGTTTGTGGTTCAATATTCAATTCCCGACCAGATTCGGGCTGCGAAGAGAATATCATGAGCGCGAGCACCGCCACGGAACTCAATCTGCATATATCGCGGTCACCAGAACATAGGAAAACATTCCGAGTGGCTAATGGGAAGGAAGTCGAGTCTTTGGGCATGGTATCAACGTATGGTTGTTTTCCCAACGAACCCAACGAAGAGATGCCCTTGGACTTCTATGTTTTTTCTCAGCTAATAACACCTTTGATTATGGGAATGTCATTTCTGTCCAAGACCCATACACTGACTTATAACACATCGACTACTGCCGCGTGAGCCCCGTCGAGTGGGGCCATACCAAGTTTCGCTCGTGAATAATCCAAGGCGACGACTTCGCTGTGTCGCTGCAACCATCCCAGCGATTGGTGATCCGGACGCTGTGTCTGACATCGATCTCATGTCACTATCGTATGTTTTGCAGAGGGGGCTGCAACTAGAGTCTATCAATGGTGAAGAATCCGAGGTCGAATTCGCTGATGGAAGTAAAGCCTAGCTAAGTAGGAAGGTTACAATCCCCTTAGTTATATATTCCAAATCTCCCTCGGAGGGGGAGATAATTTTCTATATTTTGAATGAACTTAGTTGCGATCTCCTCTTCGGTGAGGATTTTCTTTATGCAAATGAAATATTTCAGAAACATCAAACAGCTTTTACAACCGATATCATGGGACCTTCCGGCGTCAATACTATTTTGTGGTCCACACGAATAGAAAAATGTGTTTCTAAGCTTTTCAGCCGCAGGAAGAGAGAACATAGCTCGTTAGCAATAACGGAAAGCACTGCCAATGTAACACTTAGTAATATGACCTGTAAAGAAAAATTACTTAAAGTCTGACAAAAATCACAGAACTAGTCAATAATCCGACTTTACAGGACGAACAGGATGCCAGAGAGCTCCATCATCGTGAGCTTGCAGATGAGGCAATAAAGAAACTCACCGGTCTAGCGAAAGAAGATGCTATGGCACAAGAAGCTTTGAGGAGGGACATGTATGATAGAGGTCTAGAACTTTCAGCACCTGAACCAGATCCATCTTCAACCCTCTCACGGAGTTTAGTCGCGCCAAATACACAGAACACTGAATCAACTACGCTACCGAGAAGCCCCGTAGGCCCCGATGGGAAGCTTACCAATATTGCAACGGTAGATTTACCAATAGCTCGATCTGGGAATAAGATTACCAAATCTCCTTCACCAAAATCTGACTTCATGGATAATTCTAGGAAATTGAACTCTCCTCAAGACGACGACAGATGGAGTCGTGCTGCAACACCTGGCACAGATTATTCAGTCTCAACTCCTTCTACTCGTATTGACAGCGAGCAAATATCAAAAGACAGCATCTCAAATCCGCAAACTATTGGAGAGTACTCATGCCTGCACCCCGGATGTACAGCCCCACCATACCTAAATCAGTATCTCTTAAACAGCTACTCCAACATTCACTCTCTCAGCCGACCGCACTTCTGTCCCGTGAAGGGATGTCCCAGAGGCGAAGGCATGAAGGGATTCAAGAGCAAGAACCAGATGAAACGACCCGGTTTTATAATACACCAAATCTTGATCCCCCAATCGCCCCGGCTATACATGTCCGTTCTGTCCTGATCGTGAGCATCAATATCCACGAATGTTTTTGCAGCTGTAAGAAAAGGAAAACGTCCAGGAACCTTCTTCATGAGTCGAGACTAATGAGATATTCAATAGGCATGTGAGGATTCATCATAAGGATATAGATAAGGACGATCCCCGGCTGCGTGGGATTTTGAGTCAAGGTGTGAGAACGTGAAGCTATTCCCAGATTGAGAAACGATGTTCAGTTGATAGCTGTTCAATTCCATCAATTCGTAAGCTATAGAATGTCCCAGAATCACTTATTTTGCCACAGCTTGAGGATACGAAACTCCTTCAAGCTGCCATTTAGTTCTTCCATACAAGGCCTCTAAAGGATCTTTCAAAGATCGAGGTCGGCTGCGGTAGATATAAAGAGATCATGTACATGAAATCTCAGACACATACACAATCACAGATCTGCCACTCCTTGTCATGCGAGCTATCATGAGATGACCGAAGCGAGAGAGTATGTGCATTCAAAAAGCACATGTAGAAGGAAATCCAGAGGACAGTCGCACAGCACTGCAGCATAGGATTAAAAGAAGGTGGTGAAAGGGTTGATATTCTTCTAACTTGAGGTGGGAACCACCTCCTAAAACTATGGAAAGCGTCTGGGTGACACAAGCCAGACTAAGAAAGGAGTGCCGTCAGCCATACGGTATAAAATGATATACCTCAATGATAGAGTTTACAAACTCTAACGCTAGCCTGGAAACGTCTACTTTAGCATGGCTATCGAGAAAGACGTACACCAAAACCAAAGAAACAAAAACAAACCAACAACCTCGATTGAAATATAGAATTACAAAAACAATAAAAGAAGCACGATACACACAATACATAAGGAAACCTATGAAAACCAAACCCTCAACCCTCAACCCTCAACCTCCAATGCAACTAAACCCCCTCAAAACAAAACCACCACCACCACCATCATCATCATCCCCACAACCTCCCCACCTCCTCCATCCACTCCCTCGCCTCCTGCAACCCCATCATCCCCTCCGGCGCAAAGATCCCCATATCAATCGTTTGATCCGTAGAATTATACCGCATCTCTACATCTATCGCCGGCTACTCATCATATTAGCCTAAGTACTGTACCCACAGTCCGTCTATCCGCTTCCACAATAATAACTTCTATGCTTAGAGAGTTGGGGGGAAAGGGGACTGGTGAATGAATGAACGAATGGATGGATGGAATAAAACTTACGCAAAAAGCATGCTCATCCTTCTTCTCCAATTTCTCATTCAAAGCATCACTCATATCTAGGATTTGCTCCCGCGGTGCCGTGTCGATAATTTGTTTCCAACGTGTATTCTCCTTCGTCTCTTCATCCACGCCGCGCAGGATGTTAACCCAAATCCCTACATTCTCTCCCGTCCACCTGTAGATATCGTCCAGCCCAACACCAGTCATGCCTTTTTCTGAAAGCATACCTAGATCCCTCTTAACACTCTCTGCAATATCTTCGAGTTCCAAACCCTTCGTTGCGTTCGCGCTAATCTTAAGAGGAAGCAAATTCAACGTTGGAGCTGCGAGGAGTGATAGATCTTCCCCATGTGGTGCACGATTTGCTAGGTAGATTCCTACTAGTACATCTTTATTTGTGTCCGAACCTGCGTCTCTCTCTGATTTTGCCCCGACGAACACTTTCTTAGAGTAGAGTCGTGCAACCGAGGCTAGCAGGAGATGATCGATTGACAACCCTGCGTTTTGAGAAACTGCTCGTAGATTCGGTGCGGGAATAGAAGGATAGAATGACTCGACTCTTTCACAATTCGACGTTGTTGGAGAAAGTGGTTGAGAGATCAAGCCAGAGAGATAAGATGTCCAGCTTTCTTTACTTGTTGGTGTATTAGTCAAAGCGATGGTCCGGGCGACGAAGTCTTTGAAGCCGAGAGATGAATTTGGAATCGTTTGGTCGTGGTAAAATGCCTGGAACTCTGAAATCAAGGCCGGTAGACTGATGCCGTCGTAGAGGGCGTGATGAATAGTGAGCTGGAGTTCTACTTCTGCATCTGGATTTCTTGTTTTCTGGACGATTAAGCTTAACGGTGGATGCTTGAGGTGGTTGGTCTTGCTTCTGATAGGCAAACGATCTCCTTCTTCGATATGAATTATCTCATTCGGTGGGTCCTTGAAAACCACCTGAATCATTTTCGAATCTTGCTCAACGAATCCAGTGCGCAGAATATCGTGCCTTTGCAACAGCTTTTTCCAAGCAGAGGCTATTTTATCTCTATCCAGATAACCCCTCAAACGATAGTTGAAAGTAGGGTAGAACAAAACCCCTTGAGAGTTTTGCCAATGTCTTATCATATAAACTTGTCCCGCAGTAGCCGGCATAGTATATTGAATCTTGCCCATGGACTTCTGCATCTCCTCAATCGTTGTTTGATCCAGCGTAGGTGTTGAATTAGTAAGTACCGCGTCAATATCCACAACCGATTCTTGCTTCTCCTTACTACCTTTCAACGAGTCAGCCATAGCTTCAATCGTCAAATACTTCAGAATTTCCGAAACTCCTAGTTTGATCCCATACTTCCTCAATAGCGCCGGGAGTTTCAAGACCAGGATCGAATCCAAACCAAGATGAAAGATTGTAGAATCCTTAGATATGCTCTCTTCTGCAACTTCAGAGATCTCATGCAATGCTTTCCTGAGATCGAGCTCAACTTGAGACCATTCGCTACTAACTTCTTCCCTGGGTAGCTTTCTTGTAGAATTAATTGTCGTGTCTCGAAGTTGAAACTTAGGTAACCCGCAAACAGATACACCCTCGTCGTCCATGATAATCAAATTTGCATCTACACCATCAATGATACGCTGAAGAACAGCATCCAAAGCATCCAGTAACTCCGCACTTTCCTTCTCGTTTCTTGCAACCACTTTGCAAGCCGTCGTCCATGATAAATACTTGTCATCAACAATTTCCATCTCAACACAAATCGGGAACTCAACATCTGCTGTACCCTGCACAGATCGATACAACGGCTCTGCATCTTCACGCGGACGACGGCCTTGATAGATAAAAAGAGTATCAAAAAGTGTGGTGTCTTTGGTTGTATCATTTCGAGATGCCATGGCGTACGCTTGAGCTGTTCCAAGCGGGAAATGCTGGTACTGGCGCGTAGTGTCGCTCAGTTCCTGCGTGTACTTCAACATTTCACCAAGAGTCCCATGCAGGACAGATCGTACTGCGACGGTATTCATCAATGGGAACATTACTTGATCAGCTTCCTCGGTGTCGCGACAGGATAGAACGGTCCCAAACACAACATCCAATTGCCCCATAAGTTGTGACAGAACCAGTGCCCAACATGTTTGTCCTAAGGTCTGAAGCGTGATGCGAGAAGATTTACAGAGTGCTTCAACATCCGAGAGAGAAACTTTTGACTGCCTCTCCAGACGATGGACAACTTGTGACTCAGGTGCTTGCAAATCTTTCTTCGGAAGAACAGCTGCTGGAAGGTTTGACAGTGTACTCTTCCAGAAGTTCCTCGCCTCGTCAGTAGTTGATTCGAAAACCTGCTCAACGAATGTTGAAGGATTAGGTCTTGATATCTCCATACTATGGTAAGCCTTATTGATATCTTCATGAATTGCTCGAAGAGATCGGCCATCGTAAAGTGCATGCGAGATCGCCATAATCATATATCTCGTACCTTCAACGGTCACGAAATGTGCTTGAAACAACCCGCCATGAATTGAAGCAGTGGAGGTAAGTTCCTCATTGGCTCTGGTCATGAAATTGTCAATGTTTTCCATCCCAGCAGGCTCGGTAGATAACGAAGTATTTGGCAGTTCCCTATGAACGATCTGCGCATAACTCACAGCCAATCTGGGGTCATCCACTTCTACGAAAGTAGTTCTCAGAATTGGAGATCGAGCAACAACCTCATCCACAGCTTCCTTCAACGCCACCCCATTAATACCTTTATTCAACTTGAACACCTCTATATTGAAGTATCGTTTGAACCCAGAATTAATCATCTCATTCACCATGCTCTGTTGCAGAGGTGTAGCAGGTAAAACATCTTCGACATCATCCGGTAGTAGATCGTGTAAATATTCCTTCAACTGGCCCCGTAGTTCCTCAAACCTCTTCCCAGGTACATGAACATAATTCTTGTCATTCGAGGTAGAAATATTTGAGCACATATTCGCAATAGTCTGGCACTTGATGATCAAACTGACGGGAATCTGAATACCTTGATTTCTGATTCGAGAAGACAGTTTAATGACGTCGATACTGTCTAGTCCCAGTTCAAAAATTGAAGAGTGCTCGTGGACGTTTGCCTCCTCCAATTTGGCAAGTCTAGCGATCTCGGTGCGCATGATCTGCGCTTCTTTGGTCCATACGAAATCGTCGGAAGAGTGGTTCGCCTGTGTGAACGACTTGTGTGTGTTTGTATTTGCGGATGTTTCCATGGTATCATCCCGCAGGCTCGTGGTAATCGTATCGTTCTTACCGCCAACAATATTCTGTATCGCACCCTTGACTCGCTCCAGGACATCACCCGCTTCATTCTTTGTCATTACTGAGCCCTTTGCAACAAGCGTCAGAGTCAACTTAGTGCTATCATGATTGAGCGTAGCTTCAAACGCCAGCGGGTACTACAATAGATTAGCATCATCTCATTCTTTCACTCGATACATCACTCACATCTGCAGGATTCTCATCATCACCTTCAATCTCCATCCAAACCTCCTTCGTGAAATTCTCCTCTTCCATCTCCGGTCGCTGGAACACAAAAAGAGTATCAAACAAAGATTGACCAGGCTTCGCTGAGGTCCATTTCTGGATATCTTTCAGGGGCGTATGTTGGTAATCCTGCATCCTCATGTTGAAGTCATGGCACTGCTGTACCAAATGCTGTGTTCCAGTACCGGATGCAATGTCAATGTGAAATGGTACCGTGTTAAATAGTGGCCCAATGACCTTTTCAGCTTCCTCAAAGTCTATAGCTCGTCCAGATGTAACAAGACCAATGGTAAGGTGTGGTGAGATGATGTTCTGGATAACGGATGCCCATGCGGCTTGTATTATTGCCTGAGGTGCGACCTGTAGATTCTTGCGCACCCTTTCGAATGCATTGAGGTTTTCTAGCATTGTAGAAACTCTTACGACTCCTGTGGCTTCGTGTTTTTCTGTGAGCGGTTGGTGCGACCAAGTCTTGAGATTATTCTTCCAAAACTCCTCAGCTCCTGGAACTTTAGCCAAAGGTCCATGAGAAAGCGACGAGTGAAACAGAGGGCCGTATTGAACATTTCCGAAACCATTGTACGCATCCAATAGACAGCGTAACATCATTTCCATGCTGTTACCATCGTAAAGGGCATGAAAAATTTTCAGATCCACAATGCTCCAACGGGTGGAACTCGAAATATGGAAAGACCAAGGAGATCTCAACGCCATAGATTTATCCATCATCTCATAATCACTGGCTTGATCTGCGAAAAAGTCTCTAGACTTCAAAACGACCTGAGCAAACCCATCATCGGTTGTCACAAACTTCGTCCTCAGAACTTGAAGATTTGCAACAATTGACCACCACGCGCTCATAAGCCTTTCTATATCAACACCATCCACCAGGCGATACTGAAATTTGTTAAAGTAAAGTGCCTTCTCGCTCTGAAGAAATCTATAGATCATTCCCTCCTGCATAGGGGTACATGGTGCGATACTTTCAACATTTGAAGCTTCAACTCCCAATTCACGACAAATATTAACCAAATGCCGCTGTGAGAATGCTGCTATTTCTTGTTTTGCAGCAACATATGCATTTTCCTTGCTGCGATCTGAGGTTCTAGTGATGATTGCTTCAACCAAGCGGCCAATATTAGGGTTACTTTTAACGACGGACAGTTTTGCATTTTCATAGCCGGCATTTTGGAGGGCGCGAGAGAAACCAATAATGGAGATTGAGTCCAGTCCCAGCTCGAAAACGTTGGAACTTCGGCTTATGACGGAAGCTTCCACATTCATGGCACCAGTAATGACATCGATGACTTTTCTTTCTGCTTCGTTCCATTCTTTGTCGTTTCGGCCCGAATAACTCAGTCTTTGAAGATCTTCCACACTCAGATTGTTGTAGATAACCGCGAGTTGCCTTGAATCTGCTTTGTTATTCGCATTGAGAGGAAGCGCTTTGATAGGGATGAAATGTGTAGGAACCATATACCCTGGTAGCCGTGATTTACAAGCATCCCTCATGACCGAGATTGCTTCACTGGCATTGGATTGATTTCTATCAGCTAACACGAAGAAAGTGACTAGTTGTTCTTTCGCTTGCGTGCTATGTTTCTGCACCAATGTTACAACTTCGTCTAGATCGTTTCTGCTCTTCTTGATAACTTCGTTGATCTCTCCTAGCTCAAGACGCTGACCCCTGAGTTTCACTTGATCATCTGCACGTCCGAGGAATAGGAATGTGCCATCATATAAGATCCGAACAAGATCCCCAGTACGATAAACCCGCTCATTGAACTTCTTGAGAGTTGGAAATCTCTCATTTGTTAGATCCGGCCGATTGAGATACCCTTTGCCGACCAGCTTCCCCGAAACACAAAGCTCGCCAATACCGCCACGTAGAACCGGTAAATCAGTGCCTGGTTTCAAAACAAAAGAACCCACATTGACGAATTGCGGACCGATATTGGATGGCTTGCCATTTCTTGGCACTCGCGGATACATAGTAACTCCAATAGTAGCTTCAGTAGGCCCATAACCATTATAGATACAGCCCTTCTCACCCCAGACATCCAAGATTTCTTGCTTGAGTTGTTCCCCTCCAGTGATAAATACACCTTTCCACAAAGTTGGGACATCATCCGGATGTAGAAGGCGCGCAAGACTGGGGGTCAAATCAATATGTGTTATTCCAAGTTGTTGAATAGCTCCTGGGATATCCTCGAAAATCAGATCGCGCGGTGCTGAAGCGACACATATTCCAACACTCCAACTCCAGAATTGTTCCAGAACACTGACATCGAAATGGAAAGAAGCAAATTGTAACCACTTTGAATCCTCCGTCCAATGACCGGCGAAGAGCCTTTGAAATGCCAGCATCGCTTGTACGGCATTCTCATGCGTGAGGAGACATCCCTTGGGTGTACCAGTTGTACCAGACGTGTAAAGGCAGTAAGAAATATCTGAAGGCGAAATGTTCCTTGACAGTTTTACAGGCTTAGTTGTGCAATTGTGAAGCACTGCCGAGTCGCTCAAATCTATAACTTCATTAACCTTGCAGTATTGAAGGTTCAGTGCAGGCCGACCGGCAGTAATGACCATCTTTGCGGACGAATCTTCAATGATGAACTTCAAACGGTCAGCTGGAGCGTTAGGATCAAGCGCCACGTAAGCACATCCCAATTTCATGATACCGATGATGGCGAAGGAAGCTTCGGGACATTTGTCGAAACAGATTGCAATAATATCTCCTGGAGCGGCTCCTCGGTTCTGAACCAGCGAAGCAATCTTATTCGCTTCACCATCCAGTTGCTCGTAAGTCCATTTTTGGCTCTTGAAGTTGCCCTTCTCGAGACATGTTGCAAATTCTAATGCAGGCTTGTTGGGCCACAATTTGGCACCCCTCTCAACATACTGATGAAGGAGAGTGATTGAATCTGGCAAGAAGGGCTCTTGAGCAGGTGTGATGGAGAGTAGATCTGCCACAGTCTCTGGCGCTACATCGCAAGGATGTGTAGGATTTTGGAGCGTGTCCATAAGCAAGATGTCAAACTGTCTTAGAATAAATTCAGCATGACGCTGAGGAACGACGTCCTCCCTGAAGGTTAGTCGAAGTGTCAATGCGCCATCAATAGTAGGCTGCATTTCTAATGACACGGCATAATCCACTGTTGCTTTCTCTGCGACCACCTTCCAGGGCGGGCTTGGTGCATTGTCTTTGTCGGGTAGTTTTTGGTAGGCGAAAAGCGTATCAAATATTTTCCCTTCAGGATATCCTGCCCACTTCTGAATAGATGTAAGGGGTGTGAACATGTGCTTGTGAAGTTCAGCGTTGCCAGCCATAGTCCTCGATAACAATTCCTCATTACTGCCTGTGATATCACAATTTACCGGTAATGTTACGATACTTGGAAATGCAATGGAGTCTGCCTGGTCACATACTGATCTTCCAGAAAAAGTTATGCCGAAGGTTGTGACATTTTCTCCAGTGTAGGCCATCAACAATCGTGCCCAAGTGGCTTGTCCTGCAGCTTGCACAGTAATACCAAGATTGCGACATGTGTTCTCCAATTTTACCATGGGCATAGCGGATTTGAATTCCAGAACTGAGTGATTCACTTCTACTACTCTTAGAGGTGTTAAGTCAGGAAATTTTTTGACGACGATTCTGTTCTCGTGCTGTCCCCAAAATGATCTCTTTTCTTCTTGGTTTGCCACTGAAGCTTCTAGGATCGATCCTAAAAGTAGGTCAATACTTGGTCGTGCTGTAATAATTCCTGATTCGTACGCGGCAGCAAAGTCAGCGAATATCATCTGCATCGACCGAGCGTCATAGAGAGCATGATGTGCCTTCAACTGAAGAAGGGTTCGACCACCGCTCTCTGAGATCATCAGGCTCCATGGAGTTCTTATGTGATCAACATTTTCTAACAAAGCACCTTCCTGTCCTTCGTACCATGGAAAGGTGAAAGATTGGGTGGTGTATGTAATCATAACAAACGGATGAATAGAATCATCAGTTTGTAAGAATCTGGTCCTCAGCATTTCATGAGCTGTGCAAACTTCAATCCAGGTCTGCTTGATTTTCTCCAAGGAGTGCCCTGATGACAGCTCTAGCGACATGCTGTTAATGTATTCATGCCCTCCAGAATGTAAGCTCTGCGCAATCATACCTGCTTGCACAGCCGTACAAGGTTTAACACATTCGACATCAGTTAGAGGGATTTCGTACTTCGAACAAACCATGTCGCGGAACTTAATGTCAAACGAGGCAAAATCAAACTGCCCTACTTCTTCAGTCTTATCACCTGCCTCGACAGATATACAGTCCGCGATTCGCGAAATAGTGGAACGTTGTAGAATATCGCTAGCAAGAATTTGGTAACCCTGGGCTCTAAGACGAGAAGCGACTTGAACAGCACTGATGCTGTCAAGACCCAGCCTGAATATGCTTGTATCTCTTGTGATAATATCTGGAGACACATCTGTGAATTCTGAGATGATATCTCGAACCTCTAACTCTATTGAATTCATTCTGGGGTCTTGAGCTGCGGGTTTAGCGTCATATGAGAGTCGGTATGCTCGCTCTTCGGATCTAGAAATGATAATATCTCTCACAGATGAGCTCAAAATCGGTTGTCTCGGATTCTCCAATGCAGCTTGAAGATTGCTATCGAAGTCTTGCAGAATCTTATCTGCACCTTCTTCGGAAAAATGTGAAAAATGTGAATGAAGAATAATATCAAGGGTATCATCGCTGGGTCTTGGTACAACCTCACAAACAAGAGGGAAATCCATAGCGCCAACATCTTCTACGATGGACCAAATAGATGAGTCTAAATCTTTTGGTGGTTGTTGCAAAATGAAAATGGTATCAAATAAGCGTGAGCCGTCGGGGCTGAATTTGGCTTGGAGTCGTCGTAGCGGCGTTAACTGAAATGGTAGAGAATTCGCGTTGAACGACTGGAGTTTTCGAAATGCCTCGAGGTAAGTAAGCTTGTGGGTGTCTTTGACTCTCGTTGGAATGGTATTGAAACAGGGCGCGACCAACCGCTCAATACCATCCACGGGCACGGTGCGACCACTGACAACGTTGCCGAAGCAAACATCAGTACTAGAGAGCAACTCAGATAGTATTTTAGTCCAGATGACATGAAATAGAGCAAGAAGCGTCGTGTTATTCCTCCTTGCATATTTCTCAACGTGGTTAAGCGGGACTCTGGCGCGCAGGTTTTGGATTCGTGGGCCAGTTTTCCGCGAGAAGGCATTTCCCTCCGAGCTAGTTTCCAGAGTGACTGGGCGGTATCCCCTTATACATTCTTGCCAGAATTTATCAGAGGCATTGGAATCAACAGCCATCATGTGCCGTAAGAATGGAGCGAAAGATACACTTGGGGGTAATTGAGATTGGTGATACAATTTCTCCACTTCCTCATAAAGCACAGCCAGTGCAACTCCATCGTATAGAGCATGATGCATTGATATCAACATTCGTATCTGGTCCGTCGAATGAAGAATATCGATTGTATAAGGAGGTACATATTGACTTTGTGCATGTCGCATCTGTACCTGATGAATAGCATCCTCTGTTGTATCTGCATCTAGTGAGCCGAAATCTATCCGAAAGTCCTTCAGCACAACCTGAACGTAAGCGAACTGGGGCATATCTGTTCCAATAAAACATGTGCGAAGAATTTCATGTCTTTTGACCATTTCTTGCCAGCAACCACAAAGCTTTTGTACATCACCAGAAAGATCGAGAACTACATGGTTGCTGTAGGCGCTCTGCGATGTCGATTCTGCTGCTGAAAGCATGGCTTCTTGAAGCGGAGTACAGGGTGTGATGGTCTCAACTACAATTTCCATTTTGGTAAATTCATCGATAGTTGATTCCACGAAGTTTGAATCGAAATTGAATGAATCTTTAGTCCCGGATTGAACTGGACTTTCCATCTCCTGGAATGCTGAAATTCTCTGCGCCAATCTCATCACAGATGGGTGCTTGAGAACATCGGAGATCTCAACTTGAAGGCCAGTTGTCTCACGAAGATATCTTGAGAACTTTACCGCTGATATTGAATCAATGCCGAGACTGAAAAACGACGTGTCTGGACTGATATCGTCAACGGGACAACTTGCGAGCTTGGCTAGGACACCGCGTATTTCAAGCTCAAATTCTGTCCATATGTGATCCAGAGCAGACTTCGACTCCATTGATGTCATATTCAAGTAACTCAATTCGAGGCTTTTGTATAATTTAATCAACCGTCGCTTGTCAATTTTGCCTTGAGGTGTTGATGGGAGTTGGGAAACTGGTATGAGAGCAGACGGTACCATGTAATGAGGAAGTCTAGACTGGAGTTCCTTGTAGAGGCTTTGGAGGATTTCTTGGTCCGGAGCAAGTGCATTGAGATCGGAATCTTCTGAATCATTGGAAGCGGGGGCCCAAAAGCATACCAGGCGCTGTGAAATCTCTTCGCCTGTGATCACCATTGCTACACAATCGAGAACATGCGGCAACGAGAGGAGAATGCTGCTGATTTCCCCAAGCTCAACGCGCTGACCTCGTATCTTTACTTGATCATCTTTCCTTCCTGTGAAAACAAGAGAGCCATCAGACATCAACCTACCGAAGTCACCGCTTCGATACAAACGTCCAAATTCGGGGTGATTAATGATCCTTCCCTCGTCTTGCGCTCGATCAATGTATCCTCTAAAGACCTGTGAACCACCAAAGCAGAATTCTCCTTCGCCACCTCTTGGGACAAGTGAAAAGTCCGGGGTCCGAGCGAGCACGAATGTCGAAGTATTCCGAAAAGCATGTCCAATGTTATTGATATAATCATCTTGCGATACATCAGATTTGACAGTGCAAATGTTTGTAGTTTCACTCGGCCCATAGCCTTGAAAGAGTCCATGACCCACCCACATATTGAAGACCTTTTGCGTAACCGCTTCTCCAGCAGTAACCAAGAATTCGACTTTGGGCACATTTTGAGGATTGATGAGCGCAGCAACAGTAGGCGTCAAGCTCAAGTGGGTTACATCAAGAACTCGAATAGCATTTTCAATGTCCCGAAACAGGACGTCTTTCGTTGCAGAGCATAGACAACCACCAATCCGCCAAGTGAAAAAAATTTCGAAAACAGAAACATCGAACGCCTGAGAGCATGCTTGGAGAAGACGAGTGTCTTTCGATGCCGGATAAAGATCGACTAGTACATCCAAGTTACTGACAAGGTTACCTTGCGTGACCATAACACCTTTTGGTGTACCAGTACTGCCTGAAGTAAAAACACAGTACGATAGATAGTCTGGGTTGAAGGCTGACGGTGGGTTTTCGATCGAAAAAGATGTCCAGTCGATCTCATCTAAGCAGAGCTTTTTCACGCCCGTCAAGTCCTGCAACAGAGACGCAAACCTGGAGTTTCCTATCAATAATTTGACGTTTGCTTCATGTAAGATATGGCGTAATCGCTCTTGTGGCACATCTGGGGTCACTGGTAAATAGCCTGCACCTAATTTGGTAGTTGCTAGGACAGCGGCATAAAAATCAGGACTCTTCTCTAGACAGATGCACACTATTTCGTTCGGAAGAACATGATTTTTGGCCATGTAGTGACTAAATTGATTAGCACGGCAATTTAGCGAGCCATAAGTCATGTATTGAATATTCGAAGCTTCAGAACCGATCGATTCGGCGAAGGCAATTGCCGGGCGTTCAGGTTCCTCACGAGCAATTCTTTCTATAGGTGAAGACAAAGTTTCTGATCCTAGGGCTGTATTTGGAGTGGGATTTTCGATGGAAAGAATGCTAGGGTGAAGCCCATTGAAGACATGGCCCGGAAGTTCGGTTGGATTTTCGATGATGGCCTTTGCGACTTGTTCCACTTGACTCAGCAAAAGCTCGATCTGTGTGGATGAAAAGATGGATTTTTCGTAGTTGGCTTTGAGGTAGATGCTGCTCTGCGTAGGAGTAATTTCCAAAGTTAAGTTGAACTCAAGGTGGTCTACTTGATCAACAAGCACAGCATGTTTTCTGGTATGATCAAAGCTGTGGAGCGTTTGTTGCCAAATCAGAAGCGTATCAAAAAGTGGTAGTCGGGGCTCAAAGCCGTTCGCAGACTGAATTTCACGTAGCGGGGTGGTGCTGTACCCAAGGTGCTTCCTTGTTGTATGATTCAAGTCTTCTACTAGATGTTGAAGCGTGGACATTGTTGCGATATCAACACGAATCGGTAACGTTGTGAGACACGGTCCCACGATGTTCTCGATACCTGGAATAGGCAGTGTTCTACCTGAAAAGACAGTACCGAAGCAAATATCCGATGATCCCAAATAAGAACTTAAGACAAGAGAATAAGCAGCTTGAAATACCGCTTGAGGGCTTACGGATAGACGTTTGGCAGCAGTCTCGATTTTGGAAGTATCAAGCTGAGTTAATTGGGTTGCTACAGCCAATCCTGTACCATGGGTCTTGGTGACGTTAAAATTTGGCATGTGCCTCAATTCAAGACCCGCTAAGTGATCTTTCCAATAATCTTTCGATGCCCAAGTGTCAACGGAAAGCGGGCCATCGACATAACCATATACAACTTCGGCGAATGATGGACGATGAGGTGGCGATTCGCTTCTAAGTAACATTTCAAGATCGTCCAGGATGAGTTCCAATGACCATGCATCGTAAAGAGCATGATGAATGTGTAACAAGAGCTTACTTCCCGGGTCTCCAGGAAGAATCTCCCAGCGAACTGGATGATCTAGTGAAATATCCTTTGCATCATCAAATTCGTATGTAAAAGCTTTGACTTCCTCAATGTTGGAGTCTGGAAAAGCCTTCCATACCTTTTGGCCATAGCCATCAGATTCGGATAATTCAGAAAATCCAGTTCTGAGAATCGGGTTATGCATAGCAAGATTGTGCAATTTTCTCCTAATGAGGCCGAGATCAAGTATTCCAGGTAATTCTATCTCTACCCAGTTTCGATATGCTCGTCGATTTAATGCAGTCTCTCCTAGCATTGCATTTTGGACCGGCGTACATGGTAAGGTAATCTCAATTTCAGTATCTTCTTCCTGAACCGCGGCGTATGACTCTTCGTCTGTGATTGGAGTATTGATTATTGTGGAAGGTGTTTCAATAGTAGATGTTTCACAAATCTGCACCAGAGCGTTAAGTGTCTCTGCTTGCAATACTGCATGGGTAGTTATCACAAAACCTCGAGATCGAAGGCCACCAGCGACCTTGATTGCAGCCAAGGAGTCAACACCTGCAGCGGCAAGTCGCATACTTGATGGAAAGGGTCCTATCACCTCTTCCAAAATCTCTCTTACTCGAGCCTCAACCAATGTGGACCCAGCTGTGTCATCCGTAAGTTCCCTTTTCTGCTGATAATCGAATTCTAGCTTCCGCTTATCCACTTTGCCAGACGGTAAGTAAGGAAACTGGTGAAGGAGTACAACCTCACTGGGAACCATGAAACTAGGTAACCATTGAGAGCAGGTATGCAGCACTTCCTCTGGCTGGATTCTGTTATCGTCAACGAGAGCAAATGCCACAAGAACAGTGCCAAGAACTACAGCTGCTACTGTCTTGATCCCTGAGTGTTTGTACACGGCATCTTCTATCTCGCCAAGTTCAACCCTTTGACCTCTCAATTTGACTTGTCCAGCACTCATGCGACCATGAATTTCAATGCTCCCATCAGTGAGTATCCGTGCCTTATCACCAGTTCTATAGTACTTCTTACCACCCACATTTATAAATGCCGCTCTGTTCTGCTCCTCTCGATTGAGGTAGCCCAGTGCAAGTTGTGGGCCTCCAAGAACTAGTTCTCCAAGCTCACCACGTGGAAGTAATGTAATCTTGTCTTCTTTTCCTGAAGTAGGGCTAGCTTCGGCGATGAATGCGGACACAGTTTCAAATGGAACGCCGATGTTGTTGTACTTCGTCTTAGCTTGCATCTTCGGATAAGCTGTACAGTGTATTGCTGCTTCGGTTGGCCCATACATTCCATAAAGTATGCTGTCACGCGTTTCAGATTCCCCAAACTCCTCCACAATGGGTCTTGTCAGCATTTCGCCAATCGTCATTAAGAGCCTCAAGCCGGGAACATTGGATCTTTTCTGCAGAAGCGCGCCAACGACTGTCGGGGTAAGCTCAGCTGCATCTATATCTAGTTTGTTGATCATGCCCTGAAGATCATTAAGCAGCTGACTGCGATCACATCCAACCAGGGTACAACCTCTGATAAATGGGAAGAAAATCTCAAACACTGAAACATCAAAGGATGGTGCAGCGAATTGTAGAAATCGACTGAAAGATGGAACAATAGTTTCATGTGCTAATAAAGATTGCGAGACAGCCAAGTGGCTGACTGCAACACCCTTTGGAGTCCCGCTCGACCCAGAGGTATACATGACATATGCAAGGTCATTGGAGGTAGTCTCACGTGATGGGACGTATTTCTCCGTCTGTACTGGAATGGAGGGGAATTCGTCGACAATGACGACCTCAGGCCCATCTTCCCACGATACGACATGTTGGAATTCTGCTGTAGTGATGATGATATCGGCAGAAACATCACCTACAACGAACTTTATTCTATCTTTTGGCGCATCGAGGTTGATAGGACAAAAGGCACCACCAGAGTGCAGTATGGCGAGCTCGGAAATATACAGCGCAGGTGACTGTGGCAGTAATATCGGAACAACAGGCTGGTGCTGTCTGCACGATCTCGTCGGTCCAAGCGCTGACCGGATTCGTGCAACAAGCGCCGCGACACAAGCTTGTATATCTCGATAACGATACGTTTCTCGTCTGTTGTGAATGGTGAAATCGAGTGCACATGCGTCCGGATGCACATTCCATCGAATTAGATCATGCAGCAGCTGTGGTCCAGCCAATACTCTTGGCGGGTCGTTCAGTCTAGAAAGCTTCTCATCCATGATGGATAGTATCGATTGGCAATGCTCATACTCCAGATTCGAGGTAGGTGTAGAGTAAACAAGACGCCAATATTTTTGCTGTGAAGAGGGCGTTGATAGACCGGAGGAGTTCAACGACAGTTCATCTTCTCGTCGCCTTTGTTAGAGAGTGTCGTATATCTTGCGAACTGCTTCTTAATATTCACGTGCGTTGACGGAATGTAGGTAAGTAGCTGTACCTAGGACTACTGTGCTGCTGTGGTGGGTGGAAGATGATTAGCTATTGTTAGTGACAACGATTATTAGTCACGGTAAAGCAAAAGAAAAAACTTTCGGTTCAGGTGCGTATGGCAGGATAATATGGACGTGAATGAAGCACAAATGGTAGGATTGGCCAATGGCTTCTACATCCTAACTCGCACCTGCCTTGTCACGAGCGGAGATCAAGTTCAAAAGTGGATAGGCGCAAGAGGGGCGGGTGTTCTATGGCTATGGCTATGGCTGTGGCTATGGTGATGGTGATGTGTGTAGTGAGTGTGGCTATTCCGTGATACAAATGAATGAGCGCGACTGAGGGCGATGGATGCAGTTGGGATCCATGGCTCAAACCCTGAAATCTGTATATAGGATGTTTGGAGATGAGAGAGACAGAGTCGAATGCGAGAAGTGCTACATGCAGGCGATTCCAGATCTTCCGCCTTGCGCATATGGGTGAATGAACTGAGGAGAAGTGATAGTGTCATTGATACGGAAGTAGAAATTCTGTGTTTCCAGATTCTAATGCGGCGTGCCACAAGCGCCACAAGCGAAAGAACCGTGCTTGCTCGCTTGCCTTCACGGCTCCCTCTTTTCTATCTGCACAACGTAATCTCTCCCTGAAAACCTTAGAAATGCCCGACCATCGTGGACCATGTCCGTTTCGCAAGTCCTCGTTCGTATCTGACTGGTGATAGTCCTACTACGAATGCAGTTGCAGTTGCTCTTGATCTATCTCGAAAGAAAATTTTCTCATCACATTATTACCCAGCATTACTCCCTGGCACCCGTGGCACCTTACTCCTAATGGCTCGGATGCGGTTACAAGAACAAGAACTCGAACCAGCTCACTTGTATGCAAGACCTCCACAGCGGGGACTTCCTAATGCACTGCCAACCAACCCTGAGCTCGCAGAAATGCAACAAGGATGAAATAAAGTGGGACAGTTTCTTCGCAATCTTATCAGATTGAAATTTTCATCTAATCAGATTGAAATTTTTATCTAATCAGATCGTATCATCCCGCACCTCCCGGACCGTTCACGGAGCAAGTTGCACGACTAACGCAGAATTTGGGTAGGTCTTACGAAGTACATGACAAAACAAAACACAGTAGCGAGTATGCCAAGCCTACTACTGGACATGTTCTGGGGGTTTTAACAAACGCTCTAGACTGTCGGTCCCCGAAGCGCCTGCAGTTGAAGCTTTTGCGAAACTCCCAGAGGCTCTGTACACCTATGTCTTCTTCGTCTCGTTAATCTAACTAGCCATCTATTGACACAGGGACTTGGGCAGATAGTGACGTGAGTGAGCCGTCTTCGAGCCGTTGTGGAAAGCAAACAATATCGTCCGCCATGTGTTGCGGTTGGTCCTCTGGTCCTTAATATTACTCAGTGTTACAAGGTTCACCAGGCAAACACAAGGACTATGGACCCTTATTTCCATATCCCAACGACTTAACTACAAGATGCAAAAAGCAGGAAACTCTATATCAGTTTGCCCGGATTAATGGGAGACGGAATTTGAATCATACATGTCGAAATCGTATGTCTAATTAGTCTTCATTTAAGGGTTAGGCAAGATATGATCATATTCCACCGATGCTCGTACGACTGATCACAGTTGGGCTCACCGAAGAACGAACTACTGTACGATATGGAGTGTCTTTCCCCATCCGACTTCCTCCAGCATACGGGAGCAGTCTACGAACTTCGAAACAAGTGGGTTTACAAACAACCAGTCACCCAACCCGTGCATCAAACACCCACAATTTTACATATCCCTCTTACGTGGTGACCCCACTATCTCCATCATATCCTCCGTCATTACGAAATACGCCGACCAAGCCGCCTCGTGTGCAGCATATTTTCTCTACTTTTCTCCGTCTAAGGGGTGAAGAGCCAGGAACCCTCAGTCCACGGCTCATTCCCACTTTCCTAACATAACTTAGCAGATCTGCACCATGACTATATAATCCGCATCTAATCTCTGTTTCGACCGGGATTACGATTATCTTTTCCATCAGATAAAAATTTTCGCTCTTGGCGACGACTGATGCTTCCTACATTTTTTTCGATCTGATAACAGGAATGACGCGGCCGATGTCGGGATATCAAGGGGTTTCCGGCAATTGTGCGGGAAAAGCAGCGGATAAATGCGGAGGAAGCTGGAAAAAGGACGAGAAGACGGATCTGATAATTTGTCTTGGCATTGAGTGGGGAATGCTATAGTATGTATGTCCTTCATTGGCGGCTGCAATTGACTGTCATCGCTGCATGAAGGTCTTTCACATGTCATGGTGGACGCTCGGTAAGGGCGTCGTCGTTATTGATAATATATACGAAGCGGTGTCTACAGGTATCACGACAGCAACGACGTTACGAACCAGAAAGTCCCGGCTCGCTCTCTGACTCAAGCTGCCTTGACTAGATATCAATTCACAATCTATACAGACACTGCATTGTACTCTTTGCTCTAGATTCCGACATCCAAAAGCTTAGAATTAGTGCTTGATCGAGCAAAAAGGAACACTTTTCGGACAGCAAGCTACTTGGGACAAATCAAGCTCCCGACTCAAGCTCGGATCATAATCATCTCATCTCATTTAATCTCATCCCATTCCCATTCCCATTCCGTCCATGCCACACAATGCCAGGTATCTCCAGTCGAGCTCTTCCCGCATCTACCGTTCGTCATCCCTACAACTACCCAATTAGTTAGCATTCATTTAACCTCATCCCAGGGACGATCTCTGTCTTCTGCTTGGCCCCATTAAAATGAGCGTTGAAGAGTTCCCCAAAAGAAAATATACCTCCTAGTAAACCTCCTAGTAAACCTCCTACTAAACCTCCTACTAAACCTCAACCAATGATATAAAATAGTGCGAATATACTCGTTGTGCATATGAACCCGACGACCCCATGCCGACCAGATCCATTCTATTACACAATTCTACCTTGACAAGTTTTATTTCGCAATTGGTGTAGAGTCTATAATATCCCCCACACTCCAACGGTTGGTGTTACCTACCTCACTTAGTCTTTGGGTACAGGACCTTTCCATCATCGACGTCGACGACTCGGCTCCCTGTCCTGGAGTCATATCACGAATACTCCTTCCTACTACACTGTATGGCAACGCAACACATCCCAATCCGCCTCACACAAATCACCCAGGACAACTATATCGTCATCTAGATACCAAAATCCTCAATCTCAATTACGAAATCCAACAAAACTCCCACACCTAAACGAGCTTTTCTTCATTTATTCATCCATCGCCCGCTTTATCTAGACCCTTTTTTTCGTCGCTTTATCTGGACCATTTTTTTCGTCACTTTATCTGGACCCTTTTTTTCGTCACTTTATCTGGACCCTTTTTTTCGTCGCTTCTCTTCTCTTCCCAGGTTCAAACCATCACCCCTAGTTCGTTCCCGCACACAACCAAATACATGACGCAAACGACATAAAAAGTTCCAGCAAAACATCACCAAAACGCCCTGATTTAATCACCGATATTTGTAATTGCACAACACATTGCATTATCATCTGCACCGTCTTATCTCATTTCCAAGTTTGTCCACGGAAAACGTGACTTGGGCTGCACAAAAGGCGATTTTAAGTTTCCAATCAGAGTGCGAGCATTTCAAAGCAAGTTTGCTGTGGGATGTACCTGTACTTGGGAATACTTGGAAAGAGTACCAAATTCCGTGGTAGCAAAAGGGCTTGAAAGAAAGGACGAGATTTTCTTGGTTTTCTGGGAATTTTATCATTCCCAAGTGTTGCGGGAATTTTGGACGAGATTAAACCTCTATCGAAATTCTTAAGACGAGACAAAGAGTATAGTCAACCTCAAAATCTGCGAACTTTCAATTGCATTCGTAAATCACTGGATTAGAAGTCTGATCACGTTATTTATATCATATCGAGAAATTGGGAGTCGACGACGAAGATTTCAGCAAAAATGGCACCATCAGCTATTAGTACTTCTCCGGAAGTCATGCACCCTACAACCATCAACGGAGAAACCGTTCTCTCCACCCTCAAGATGTCCAATCTCTCCCTCTCCCCCTCCAGCCAAGTCAACTCTCATACCGCTCTCTCCCAACCAATATCCACCCAGCCCCTCGATCTCATCTGCATCGGATTTGGTCCCGCGTCCCTCGCTATCGCCATTGCCCTACACGACCTGACTCCCCCAAACCACCCTGCACCACGAGTCCTCTTCCTCGAAAAACAACCCCAGTTTGCCTGGCACAGCGGGATGCAGCTGCCCTCCGCTAAAATGCAAATCTCATTCTTGAAAGATCTCGCCACGCCGCGAAACCCCCGCTCGAAATTCACCTTCATCAACTACCTGCACAGCAAGAACCGTCTGAACACTTTTATCAATCTCTCCACTTTCCTGCCCAGCCGTATGGAATACGAAGACTACCTCCGCTGGTGCGCTAGCCATTTCGAAAAAGACGGCTGTGTGCGCTATGGCAGCGAAGTTCGCTCCGTCGTCCCAGAGGACAGCCAGGGTGGGAAAATCGGCGCGTTCGAGGTCATGGCTAGTGATGCGTCTTCGGATGAGGAAGTCACGTATGCGGCTCGTCATGTGGTGGTTGCTGTAGGTGGTCAGCCGTCTGTTCCGGCGTCTTTGCAAAATGTTCCCCGCGTCTCGCACTCATCGCAGTACGCGAACGCTATCACGAAAATTGCCGCGGAACAGAAAGTTTCGGGGAAGAAATTGCGCTTTGCGGTCATTGGGAGCGGACAGAGTGCGGCGGAGATTTTTAATGATCTATGGGAACGGTTTGATGATGCGGAGGTGAAGTTGCTGGTTAAGGGAAGTAGTCTGAGACCGAGTGATGATAGTCCTTTGTATGTCCCCTTCCTTCCTATTCTTCCATTTCTCTCCCCATATAATGACAATTTATCCCCACCTCCCCCATCTCCAGTCATGTGGGAAATAGCTAACGACCTCCTAAAAGCGTAAACGAAATCTTCGACCCCGAACGCACCGACACCATTTTCAACTCCCCCGCTGCCCTGCGCGCATCCGCCATCAAAGCCGACCGCGCAACCAACTATGGCGTCGTACGGCTTTCTCTGCTCGAGCACCTCTACGAAAAACTCTACATGCAACGCATTCGCTGCGAAGCCTCGTCTTCCTCTCCCCGTGCGGAGATTCTCGTGAACAGGATCGTGACGTCTGCTGCACCATCACAAGATGGGCTAGAGCTGGTGGTGAAGAATTCTTGCTCGGAGAAACTCGCGGATGGCAAAGATGGAGTAGAGGAGCTACTGGATGTGGATTACGTTTTTGCAGCGACGGGTTATAGGCGGGATGCGCATGTAAGGATGTTAGAGGGGTGTGAAGGGCTGAGGGAGGAGGGGCAGGGTGAAGGGTGGAGGGTCGGGAGGGATTATAGAGTGTTGTTGAGGAAGGGGGCGGTAGACAAGAGGGCGGGGATTTGGTTGCAGGGTTGTAATGAGGGGACGCATGGGGTGAGCTTTATTTTCTTCTTTCTTCTTCATGTCAGTTTAGGAATGACAATGCTAATTAAAAACCCCACAGTTATCAGATACCCTCCTATCAGTTCTATCCATCCGAGGCGGCGAATTAGTAGAGAGTATGTTTGCTGAGGAGTTTAGTCGCTAATCACTTTCCTTCTTTATCAATATTCATATTTCCTCTTTTCTCCTTGGTTCATTCCATTAAGATCCCATCAGTAGTATATATAGTATTCGAGAAGAGAAGAGACAAAAAGGAATCAGGAGTTCGGGTCACCAGATGAAGTTTTGTTCTCCCCCCCCCTTCCCCCGGTTTTGTGAATAAATAGGTTTTACCTTAACTTAGTTGAAAGATCACAAATGATTAGAAATCCATATCGTTATCGTTATATTCCAGTATTGTATACACGCCGAGAATAAATCGATACCGGAAACCTACCCTCTTCCGTAAGGTAAGTTGCTGTATGTGAAATTGTCGTGGCAGGTAGTAGTTTCGTAATTCTGTACGGTTTTGATGGTTTAAGGTAAGGGATATATTGAATGGCGCTGATGAGTTGGTAACTTGGTATTGTATGGTATGGTATGGTATGGTATGGATGGATTGTCCGTACCATGCGATTGAGCGGGTCTATCATACGTCTCATCTCATGTATAGATAGACATTATATTATATTGCGTTACACTAAATTACCCCCTCTCCTCTCCGTTTTTCCTTCTTTCATATATGCCTTCATTCAACAAATACGTGAAGACAAACCCAAATTAAAGAAACAGAGACACTAAACTAACTAAACTACAGCCACAAGCGAATTATTATACCTTTTCAATTCCCTCGCAACAGGCATCTCCCTATCTCTCTTCCTCCTAACACTCACATGTCCCTCCCCAGGAGTATTAGTACTACTTCCCCTCCTCCTCGCACTCCCCAAGAAACCATTTCCCCTCCGCAATCTATCCGTGTTCCCTCTCTCTTCCTGCTCTTCCTGCTCTCCCCCCTTTCATCCAATCCCTATCATCCCCTCTCATAAAACTAAACCCCGTGAACCCGCTCCTTTGACTCTCTTCTTTATACTCCTTCGAGTTGTTATCCTTCTTCCTCTTTCCTGCAATTCCACCCCCACCACTAATCGGCGGTGCTCTCTCCTTCTCCCCCTCCCCCTCCCCATCCACGACTCTAACCCCCTCACTCCTCGCCTCCCTGCCTGCTCTCTCCACAAAAAATTCATACTCCGTTCTTTCGCCTCCCTTGCCATTCCCATTCCCAACCATCCCCTCCCCCTCCAAAATCGTCTCTACTGGCCGAAATCTCTCATACAGCACATACCCTGCATATGCACAACATGCATAGTCATACTCGTATCCCACGCCGACATCCATCATCAGATTGGGGAAGAGTTTTACAAAGTAGGGTTTTGATTTTGGTTTTTTCTTGGCAGTTGTGTTAATGTCGTTGTTGTTGTGTGGAGTAGATGAGTATGCGGGGGTGGTTTGTGAGGGGGAGGAGATGGTGGGGTTGAGAGGTTTGGTTGTGGTGGATTTGGTGTTGGAAGAGGACGTGAAGATCCGGTTGGAGTTTTGCGATTTGCTGCGTAAGATGGATGGTGGTTGAAGTGATAGCTGCTGGGAGCGGACCTGGAAAAGTGCCCGCTGTTGTATGTAAAGGGGATTTTGAATTTGTGGGTGGCGCAAGAATGGGTATTCTTGTTATCGTTGTGGTCATTCGATGCCCTTCAGATACATCTGGTACAATCTCCGGTACCGACAACACAGGGTGTGGTCCTGGTGAGTCCAAACCCGCCTCAGTCGCTTTATCCGTAAGCACCGCCGCCTGGGATGATTGATTTGTTTCAGCCGCTGTCAAAGCCGAAGAGAAAGTAGGAGATGTGGCATTGTAGCTTCATCGTAGCGACGAATTAGACATCATCTTTTTAACGAAATTGGGGTTATCTGCTGTTCGCGGCGGATGTTTACTATCCGGATTCCTGCCGCAACGAGAAAACCGTCGCATGATAGAGTTTGATCTTCCTATACCTTCATGGGGGGTAGAAGTAGTTCCAATCATTATCATACCGTTAGGTTGTGATGAGTTGGATCTCTTTCCTTTGCGGGCAAATGTACGTGAGAGTGTTCGTCGGATTGATGTTGAACGGCTGACTGGAGGTTGGGAACTCGAAGCAGCTCTTACGCCGGCATGAGTATTATTCATCACTTGAGGATCGATGTATCTGCCCCCATTGAAGTGAGAAGATGGTGCGCAGGTGCCATCTTGAGTGCCAGGATGCTGGCGGACAGATTTCATTCGAGTAGGTGCGCTGTTCAGTGTCTCTGATCTCGTCGAAGTCTTCAATGAAGGTTGTCGACTTAGCAAACCCTTTCTCATTCTTCGTAATTTTGGTACTCATCCATCCTGACTATCAGTTGGCTCTGACCCGTTTGGAAGAGGTCTATCATCAACCATTGCAAAGCTTGACATAATGTGGTCAGGATAATTTAAACGACGCTCCGATGAAAGAATTTATATGAAGAATGATCACTGGGTCAAACTCGACGTCAAAGACTGGAGGTAGATAAAATACCACTTTCAGTGATCAATACAAACGGAAGAACCAGAAAAGAAACGAATCTTGAGGACGGTTGGCGCATTTAATGTATCAACTGCTACTTCCGTGCACCAGATCTCAACCAACCAAAGACCTGACCGTGTGCACTTGCAACCGAAACTATAAAGGTAAGAAACACATTCCCAGATAGAACATGTACGCGATGATTGTTTACGAGCCATTCTTAGCAGTAAATACGAAGCTTTTGAGTTGAGGGTAGGCCCGCTAGTTAGAGTGTTACAAATAAGCCGGTTATTAACGGACGGCAAATACTAAAATGCACTATATTTCAAATAGAATGTCAAAGATAGGTATTGGTAGACCATCACGCGAGCTCCGAGCTCTTGCACCGGACTTTGGCATCGATGGCTATAAAATCATCCGCCCGTAACGGAGGGTATGAGTTAGTCTGGTTGACATTCAGGCACGGATGCGATCCGTCTTTGCCTTTTCAACTAAGATGAAAAAAGAATAAAAGATGTGAGAGTTTCCCCGGACGGTAGATGATTACATAGATTGTACGTGAACTTGCACCAGAAGATCGGAGCAGCAAGTAGAGATAATTAGATAGACAACTTATCTGCCGTTTGGCACTAAACCAGGCTCTCTCAATAAACTATGTGATATGAGATCAACATGCATGACAGTACATATCATCGCAATTGGGTTAAATCTCTATGGATCAGATCTCAAATTGATAGGAAATATGGTAGTGGAACAAAAATACGAGGTAAATATATGCGAGGCGATATTTTCTCCTAGTCCTATCAAGCCAAGATCGTGTCGAGTGTTTCACCACGCCAACTGCCCAGCCAAGTTCTACATCACCGTGCTTATTCTCCAGAACGAAGGTATTCTCCATTCCCAACTCTCACACAGAGTTCCTTGAGTGTTCGTCCAGCCCATTCGAAGTCTTCCATATCGAGGTAGACTTGGCCACTAGAGGTAGACGAAAGTTAGCTTTGCACATCTTCAAAATTAGAAAATTTACACACCTGAGCCGCGTCCACCATTTGCCATCCAGGTATGCTATGAGAAGCCATGTATTGTAATCCTTCATTAGTGTATCGAGCATCCATAGATACGCCCTCATTTTGTTGCTCTCCGAGACATTAACCATGCCCTCGGCCTTCTCCTCACCAATTGTGATTGGCAACAAAACGTTGATGAGACAGCAATCGGTTAAGGTGTTTGTGCTGTTATCCAACACCTCTGTTCCAAGCATTTTGGCAACAAGCGCACCTCCTTCCCTGCTTAAGTTTTTGCAATAGTCTGTGATCGCCTTTTCACCACCACAAACTTCTTGACGCCACTTGATAGCTTCCGCAACACAAAGGTAGTTAGTGTTATCAATCGTACCGACAAACTCAAATTGGTTCACGAAGGCACTCTTTGTGCTCGGGGGTAATGGATTTACAAAACCCGTACCTTTGGCAACGAAGCCATGTGATGTTGGTAAGGATGATCTCATCAAATCCTGGTGTTTTTCGGGAACGTAGAATACAGCACAACCACGCGGTACATGAAGCCATTTGTGACAATTGCTCACGAAGAAGTCCGGATCCAGCGCTGAAAGATCTATTGGTATATGTCCAACACAGTGAGCGCCATCAATGAGAGAATATATTTTTTCTTTACGACAGATAGACACGAGACTTTCGAAGGGAACCCGTAGGCCTGGCACTGATGTGATTATGTCGAATATCGCTACACGAGGGCGTTTGCCTTCGGCTCTTGAGGCTGCAATGCCCTTCTCAAAAGCTTCAACGAGATTCGTATCCTCTATAGGGTATGAGATGGGAATTTTCCTTCCAACCATGCGGCCATGATTAGCTTCGGATACGTAGTCAACCTAAAAGGGTCTGTGGTCAGATTTCTCGATTGTGTTTCTTGTAGAACAAAGGACAGAAATTTTCAGCTGAAAAGGGAAGTTAGTGTCTTCTGAAATCACGTACTGTCAATCCACAAGCACCGTAAATGGTAGAGAAATAAAGCACTTCATCTTTTCCATCCTCGTTCCAGACTAAGTTTCGGAGAACGGTATTAATGCCCGTGGTAGCATTTGGTACAAAGACCACGGTATCCTTAGGAGCATTGAGCAACTTTGCTACAGCTTCCCTTGACTCATCAAGTAATCGAGGAAATGTGTAGCGGATGAAAAGATCCGGAGTGCTTTCGCATTCTTCCTGATACCTTCTTTGCTTGTCACGAATAGCACGGGGTATGGTCCCGAAAGATCCTGGCGCGGTGTTGATTAGAATTTTGAGACAGATACACAGCGAGTGGTGTATATACCGTGATTTAAATTCCTCCAGTTATCAGCAAAAAGGAAATGCTTGGCTCTCATTTCCTTGCCGAAGGGAGAGCGTTGATATAGGGAGGGTGACTCGTTCAGGGAGACTTCTCCCAGCTTCTTATCCATTTCTCCCATAGTTGAGAGGGTCAAGATCAATCCGTATCACGTCGTTGACAGACTGATTAGGAAAAGGAGGATATAAAGTATGAAGTAGAGGGATGGGAACTGTGACCTTAACGGATATGCACAGCGAATATAAATATAGGAAATGAGCAACTCCAGCCACGACATTCACATATGAGTAATATTCGGTGAAGTGACTCTTTATCGGATGAATCGACTGAAAAGGAAATTTGGAGGAGATTAGCGAACAGAGCGAGTAGAGAGGAGAGAGCACTTCCCGGTCTACAGAGATGGGGTGAATTGGTCAAGCAAAGGGCGTTGTGGTGGAGATATGTGGAGAGAAAGGCCTGTCAGCATGAAAGACTCTCGCCTATCAGAATGACGCAGAGTCGGGCTGATTGCTTAGCGCTCGATATTTCTCAACCCCAGCTTCATATCTCACATCTCATATCTTACGACTCTCTTCCTGCCACCGACCAGGTTCGTGAGCGAGTGTATACGGATCTCGAAATGTCGCTAGTACAATTGCAGAAGTTACTTCCGCTGCCAGAGGCTGACTTGCAGCAAGTTCTGGACTATGCAAACACATTATCAAAAGATGCCGCAGCTGAGCACTTCAACAACCTATTAGGGGAGTCACCGCAAAGTATTGAATTCATCTCATCGTTCAATTCGAGGCGGAAAGATCCGACGGCGAAATCGCAACCCCCGAGCTTTGCACAACCTTCAAATTCGAACGAGGGTGTACCAAAGCCCTCAAGGCCAGCAAAGAAGAAGAAAGCACCTATTCACACTCCACCACCACGCCAAGTACAGGATACATATGCCGCGCAAGGAACCGCATACAAGAAGAAGACCGAAGATGATTACATATCCAGAAGATCAACGCCAACCCCATCTGCGTCGACGTCAACGTCGACACCTGCCACGACCGCTTTTGCGCTCGATCCCGCACCGTCTGCCATTCAAGCTCCGATTCCTCGCGCCCCTCCCTCCGCCGCCGGCGCCCTGATATCCGACTTCAAGTCCTCAAAGTCCAATTCTTCTTCACGAAATGCATCGGCAAATGCTTCTCGAAATGCTTCCCCCGCCCCACAAAAGACAAAAGTAAATATTACTGGTGGTAATTCCATGCATGGCGCATCCACCACTCTGGCCGAGCTGGACGCAGCCATCCGAACCCTTGAAATCAGCACCAATACTTCCCTCCCCACTCAGGACCCAGCCAAGCGACGCTGCAACTGCATAGCGACACGACACCCTCTTCTTGCGGCCGCGCCCAATTGTCTGAATTGCGGAAAAGTTATATGCGTGAAGGAAGGTTTTGGGCCTTGTACGTTCTGCGGCTCGCCAATTATTGGAAAAGATGACGTGCAAAGCATGATCCGGTCGTTGAAAGAAGAGCGCGGTCGTGAAAAGATGCTTCTGGATAACTCGGCACACAAACGTGCGGACGTCTCACGAACTCCTCTGCCATTTACTGCTCCACGAGAAGTCGATATGACTCCCGCAGAGCAGAAGGCAAAGGAGCATCGTGATAGATTACTAGGGTTTCAAAGCCAGAATGCTAAGAGAACGACTGTAAGGGATGAAGCTAGTGACTTTGATACAAGTATGGCTGTCAGTGGAGGAACGGGCAGTATGGCGTGGGCGAGTCCAGCAGAGAGGGCGAGGGAGTTGAAGAGACAGCAAAAGGTGCTAGCGGAGCAGGAATGGAATGCCAGACCAGAATACGAGAAGAGGAGACAAGTTATAAGTGTGGATTTAGTGGGAGGAAAGATTGTGAAGAGAATGGCGAAGGTGGAGAGGCCGAAGGAAATAGAGAGTGACGACGAGATTGGAGAAGTGGAAGAGCCTGTACAAAGAGGTAATGAGGGTGGTGGAACGTTCAGTAGAAATCCGCTCTTAGGTGGTTTGATTCGACCTGTATGGACTGCAGGGAAAGGGAAGGGTAAAGAGGCAGAAGGGGACGGGGAAGATGATGCATATGTGCGGAAGAAGAAAACATGGCGAAGAGTTCAGGATGATTTGGATGATAATGAGGATGTCATTCTGGATGGAGGGGTCTATGGAGGAAATCCTGTTAATAAGAGGGATATACGATTGGGGAATGAGGAACATGCTCAAGGATAGACAATATATATAAATAGAGATGATACCCATACTCTGCAGTGCAGAGAACGATGACCGAGCTGCCTCTAAATTTCAGCAATCGTCTCTTCTCTTCACAACAACAATTTTCTCCATTGAACGAACAATATTCGAATGGGCCAAAGCCGATTCGTAGGAGCACAGAATCTTACTGATTTTCCCTTTGTCTTATTGGTAAAACATATTATATCATGCTGTGAAGGTCTTATTAATAAGCTTATCTTTCTTTTTATATCAACGGACTCTCACAAGAACTTAGGCCATTTCTGCTAGGATAAGTTAGAATTCTATATTCTTGATGTGTTTAACGTCGTGCGAAATCGACGGGCTATGGTCCCCACGTCCTCCATCGTCCTTCTACTTTCTGCGTCGTACAGGCACAGAGATGGAAAGATGGAGTTAGAAATATGTTCGCCAAGACATTAACCACAGAAAGGATCTGGACGATTATAAGACCCGAAAAGGCTCAAGCTGCCGAAATCTAGACTATCTCCACCAAGGTCGAAGCGTGCCCGAAGTGCTGCTGAGTTGCGACATCAGCCAACCACTTGTTGATGATATTCTTTATGCAGCTATTTATTTCTCTTTGGCTGTATAGTTACAGCTTCGTACAGATAAAAATCAATTCAGACATTCGTAAATGTTTGATCGGAAGGTGTTTCTCTTTTTTTTTTTTTTTTTTTTTAAAAAGGGGGGGGGGATCCTGGCAGCACCTCCGGGGTGCAAGAGAAGGAACTATTGAAGAATAACACCCCTGGGCGCGGTATGGGGACAGGAGCTCGAAAATCACAGCTAGGCTATCTCGAAACCGCTTTACAAAATCTTTGACCGCAAGTATTCGGAAATTACATGGCATGTGCAGTCCGAATGTACACGCGCTTCTTACCGGACTCTCATAGTATTCGAGAAGGCGAGGTGGCAAGGGAAAGCTACGAGGAAGATGAAATCACGTCCAGAAATGTGGTGGAGACAAGTGACTTGCTGATGATATGAGGATATTGGATCCGCTAAGAGTATACGAAGAACACTCACTGGACGAATTGTATCTATGTATTTGCAATAAGATTTCTAATCACTGCACTTATTTTTTCATCTATTCATTTCCTCCCCTCTAACTATTCAGCTCCTCCTGCAACGCAACCAACCTATCCCACCCTTTCGTCCCTTCCCAAACATCCCTTGCCCTCCCCAACACCCCCCTAACCGCCTTCCTCGCCTTGCCCTTCCACTTCCCCTCTCCCTCTCCATCCCCATAATTCTCATACGCACTACATAGCCTCTCCGTCCACCCCACCACCACCTCCCACTCCCCCTCATCCTCCAACCACTTCTCCCCACCCCCGCTCCCCACTACCTTCATACTCCCCCTCCACCCTTTCTCCGCACACTCCATCGCCTCCCTCCAATCCCTCCTCCAAACCGCCAACTTCTCCAAAATCTCATACAACTCCACCCTCTTCGTAATTAGTGGTCTCACCTCTCTTTCCAGGAACTCTATCACCGCGCGCGCAAGACTCCCCCTTGGTGGTGTATACACTCCCTTCTCATCAAACGTCCCCTTTTCCTCGTCACAATCCTGCGAAACGACTGCTGCGACGAGGGAACCGAGAACATCGATATCGATGGCGTTTTCCCCGACAGAAGGACCCCGGATGCGAATGATGTTACGTAGACCGAGGAGCACCTCAGGGTATGAAGGGGGAGACATGCGGCCTGCGATAGTGATCACGTTGTCCCAGATCTTCCAGTTGTCGTGGGCGAGGGAGGCGCCACGTTTATAGGCTGTGAGGGCTTGGCGGAGAATTTCTCTTGGGGAGGGCTCGTTAGATTTGGTTGTTTCGGAAAAGTCGATTTCTTGATCATCTGTTTCGGGTGCTGAGGATGAGGCTTGCTGTTTCGATAATTTCTCCACCGAGACAAGCTCCGCGTGTTTGGATAGCAGTGCGGAACCCAAATTACTATAAGTTTTCGCATCCGTGTCGTCAATCATGATTGATTGCTGGAAGGCGATAATAGCGCCGTCCCAGTTGCCGACGCGGAGATCGATGTCGCCGAGACGAGACCAAGTGTCGTTGTTTTGACGATTCACAATCGTAGCTTTTATGTATGCATCACGCGCGGATTCTAGGTCGTTTTGCCGCGTGTAGTAATCTCCGAGAGTGCGTTGAGCGCGGGCGTACCGGTTTTTGGAGATTTCCCACGCTCGCTGCCAGCATTTCGGGTCCTGGTCGAGATCACCTAGGATACACCAGAGACGGGGTGCGTGAGGTGGCGGGGGAGATCGCATTTCGCCGTCCCAGCGTTCGGTTACGACTTCGGGGGCGTCAATGTCGTATTTATCCATCTCGGGACCTTGAGAAGAGTAGTACAGCTGGCGGCGGACAATCTGTCGCGCTTTCTCTTCTTGGTTGACGGAATGGTAACATAGTGCTACTTCAGCCCATAATTTGAGTCTTTTGAAGATTTCTAAAGCACTGACAAGACTTCCTGCATTGCTCCAAGCAAAAGCTAGCTCAGTCTCCAATTCCCATCTTGTTGGCGTATTGAGTTGATTGATGTATTTCAACCGCTCCGTTACCGGTGCAGACTCGTTTGCTTTGGCTCTTGGTAAAAATGAAGTAACCTGGATCTGAGGAATTCCATCAGCTGATGGCGATGGCTCTCCTTGCGTATCCGCGATAATCTGATCAACAATAACCTGCAGTTGAAGAACACTTCTTTCTTGCGTCCTGGAGCGATGTGATTCGATTCTGCTTCTGACTAATAAAGCTTGTGTATAGATTTGCCAGTTGGTAGGTTTGTCCGACAAGACACGAACAGCGAATGGCAAAATCTCTTCACTGTTGAGCTTATCGAGTGGAGACAATGTGTCTTTGAGCGTGGCTTCTGTCAAAAGAGTTATTTGATCTAGAGGTTGAAGTTGAGGTTGTTCGTCTGGTTTCATGCCCACTAGTGACTTTGGTAAATTTGAACTTTCCACCACTTCAGAGTCAATCTTAGCGAATTTGATCGACTCCAAAAGAGTATCATCATTCAAATCCAAAGCCCTAGGACCATTCTTGGCCTCCCCCCCCATCTCTTCAGACACCAACGTACTCTTCTTTAGCTCATCCTCAACATTGCCGACATCATCACCTTCTCCCCCCTCCTTACTCTTCGCAAACACCACCAACTGCGAAATGTCATTCTGCTGAAACCTCGTCCTCTTCCCCAACGCCCCACTCAATGCATACACAAACCCTGACACCTTACTTGCCAACTTAACATTCTCTCTTGCCTTATAATCCAGCCCCTCCATAATATAGATCTGCGCCTTCTCCAACAGAAACATGACCTTCTGTTCTGTCGTATACAGCGATTCCCGCCCCATCACTTCCTCTTCCAAACCCTTCAAATCCTTCTCAATCAAATCATGCAGCAATGTAGAATCACTCATACGTCCATGGCTTATTCCACTAAGAAGCCGTTGATGATACGCATTAATCCGCACGCGCATCCATCTCGAATCCCTCACATTCTCACCCACCACCCGTGGGAAATACGTTGTGAACACCAAACGCGCAAGACAGAAGAGCTCTACCCTAGGAATGAACTGATACACCGAAACACCATCGACATCCAAGCTCCTGAAACACTTCTCCCTCAAACCCCCATCCCCAGTCCATCCCTCACCCGTAAAAACATCCCCGAAATCCGCCGACGGCCCCGTAACGTTCGTCTGCAAAAACGCATTAAAAGACGCCAAGCCCGTGATAAAAACGCTCAACCCCTCTTGATCAGCTCTTTCCTTCAACTTATCGTCGTTCAGAGCAAGAATCTGCTCTTCTCTAGGCAGATGCACTATCTCCGATAATTTCTGTATCAGAGTTTGCGCAGTAGGGCTGCGGAGCACGGCTTTGTAATCGCCCTCCAAGTAACTCTCGACTATGTCGAAGATTTTATTATTCTGTTTCAAAGTCTCCAGATTGAAGAGCAAGAAGTCAAGAGTTCTTGCGGAAGCTCCTTCGGAATTTCCTGATTCGATCGACATCTTGATACTTTGGCATGCGATGTGTGAGTCTTAAGAAATTTTCTATGTGGGAAAATTTATCAAGGTTGGGCGGACCGATTTATAAGCGAGGAATTTTCGGGAGGCAAATATTCATTTATTCTACAGAGATCTGTGAGAGTATGAAGTAGTTTATTTCACCATTGTTGAGAAGACATAATTATACGCGATGTATAATACATTGACTCATTGATACATCGCTTGATCTTAACTACATAAACCATGCTGACATGAATGATAAACAAACATGGTAAATACCCTCGATCCGTCGCTTTTGTCATGTATATTTCTAACATGCCAAAATCGCTATGCAGACAAGCCATCGCCCGACAGCTAAATGTGTAATCATACATATTCATACAAGTATTTATTTCTTGCCCTTCTTCTTGTTTGGAACGACCTTGAAACCAGTAGTGGGTTCCTCCTTTGGAGGACCTTTCTTGGCAACTTCGCTCCACTCACCACCAGATATATCAGAAGAGGAAGTATTGGCAGGCTCAACAATGCCCTTTTCAGCCAACTTGTGGCGACGGATGTACTCTTCAGCAAATCTGCGACCATCCATGACCTTGGAATTAGAATACACGCTATCAGCAATAATGCTAACTTCAGGTGGGAATGAAGATAACATCAGGATGAATTCGTCAACTGAGTTCGTTGTTAGTTTATCACTAAAGCTGCGTAAAAGGACGAAACTAACCATTAATGTTGGAATCAAGGCCATCCTTAGCACCTAAAGTGGCCTTTGCCCATTTCTTGAACTCTTCATTAGCAGCACTGACACCAGCTTGACCACCGGCCATAGTTACACTGCGAGCAGATGGAGATGGGCGAATTGTGCGAGCGGCTGGGCTTACAACAGAAGTACTGCTAACAGATCGAATAGGAGCCGGAACGGAAGCAGCGGGGCCAGTCGGGATTTTAACCTTTCCTCCAGCACCAACAGTAGACCAACTTCCTCCCACTGCAGGTATAGCTGCAGTAGGCTTGCTTGCTAGATCTGCGTACCGCTTACCAGCCGGTGTGGCAACAGGGGCTTGAGCAACAGCTGTAGTAGCAGCAAGCTTCTTCTTGCGAGACTCCTCTTCTCTTTGGATATCGGCAAGAGTTTTCTTCGCCGGAACAGCACTAGTAACGGTTGGGGTCTTGGCAGCAGCAGGCTTTGCCCAAGCTGAGGGGGCATTGGAAGGTGTAGCTGGTGAGGCGATACTACCCCATGTAGAAGTAGTTGGCAACCCCGGAGCCGGAGCAGCTGGTTGGTTAGCAAGCATCTTCATTTCTTGCTCGAGAAGAACACGACGCGCGGCAGCAGCAGCTTCCTCGGCTTTAGCGGCTTTTTTCGCTTCAGCCTCTTGGATTTCTTTCAAGGAAGGACCCTTGGGTGCCTCAACAGGCTGAACAGCCCATGGTGCAAGTGTTGGACCGGCGCTAGTGGTTTCGGGTGTCTCGGAACGAGACCTCACTTCTGCGTGCAAAGTATCTGGCAAACCAGAGCGACCTCTCTGAGCAGTAGGAGCAGGAAGTGGAGTGGTTGATTGAGGAGGGGGTGGGAACGGTATGGGGAGGCCAGTGTTGACCTTAGCCCATGGTGAATCCGGTTGTGGAGCTGAGATTGGTGACGGCTTGCTTGATGCAGCTGCAGAAGCTGCTTTTTGAACTTGTTGAGTCAAAGAAAGAACTTCGGGAGATTTAGGAGCGGGCTTGTCTTCTGCCACGCTTTCATTTTCATCAATTTGTGGCTTTTGTTCTTCATGATCGGAGTGAGATTGGGCTGGTGGGCCAATAGGTTCAGTTGCAACAGTCGAGGAAGCCTGAGCCGCTTCCTCTTGATCATGATCTGCTCTAAGTTGTTCGAACTCGCGAAGGCGAGCCTTGAATCCTTGTGGGTCATTTTGTCTCATCTGCTCAGCTCTGGCAGCTTCACGTTGGGCATCTGTTTGCTGGGGTTGGCCAAAAAGAGCGTTGATCTGTTGAGCTTGAGAAGTTGGAGGGCCGACTGGCTGTGGGCGATCCTGCAGACCTAAGCGGGCTAAATCGTCAGGAAGCAGGAATTCATTTGGCATCCCGCTGCCCATCATTTGAGACGGGCCTTGTCTTGCCTGTGCATCAAAAAATCCGGAAATACCTCCAGGCATAGGTGGTTGAGGAGGCATTACGATAGGAGAGGTCATGCTTCCAAAGCTAGGCTGACTCTGTAGGCTGTGGGCACTTGAGTGATGATGCAAAGTAGATGGTAGACCACCCATCTGCATCTGCTTCATGCTCACTTGCTGCTGGGCCAAGAATTCCCGCTGTCTAGCCATAAGATACTGCTCTTCTTGTTTTCGCCTTTCAAGATTATTCTGTTGCTCGGCAGTGAGGGTAGTACCAAAGCTTGGGAAAGCTCCGGCAAAAGGAGGTTGAACAGCGCCAGGCTGGACTGCAGGAGTAGCAGCTGTCGAAGTGAAAGGTGGACCAGGCTGGGTGGCAGGAGATCCATGAGGAATACCAATTTGAGGTACAAGGAATGGTTCACGAGAATTTCCGATACGTCGAATCAGTTGTCCAAGAGGCTCAAACTCTGAATCTTCAAGTTTCTTGACAGATAAATCAGCAGTGAAAAACGAGGCTTTGTACCAATCATGCATTTCAAGTCCCGACCAAGGTCCCTGGGCCTGTCCTTGCGAATCAAGATACACCCAACGCATCCTATCTGGCATTACCATCATGCGTTGTTGAGCATTTGGTGGTGCTGCATCCGATGAGGTTTGAGATGGTTGGAAATTGGATTGAGCTGAAGTGCCTTGCGGAATCGTTGTGCCACTGGGAAGTTCGGCAGAGGAGAAATGTCCTAGATTGCGGCTGTCTGGTGCAAATGGGTCATGTCGCTCAGCGTCGCGCATGCCAGGGAATCCACCTCGGCCAATCGCTCCGAATGCGTTGTTTGGTCTCAGATCTCCCACCTCATTAGAATTGTCATTTTCGGCGCCTTGCATCTGAGCTTGCATAGCTGGTGGAAACAAAGACCCAAGCTTACTACCACGGCCAATAGAATTGACGCCCGAGCCGAACATACCACCGCCCATGGAACCTAGAACCGGTGAAGGTAGCTCACCCATGGGACCAAATATCGAATTTCCAAACGCACCAGGGAACGCAGATCTAACTTCACGATCTGGTGTTGAAACCATGTTGTTGGTGGGCCAGCCGCCTATTGAACCTATGTTACTGAGTGATGGAAGGCCACCCATGGTTGAAAACCCTCTCGTAGCTCCTACACTTGAAGTCTGACTGCGATCGCTTCCATCAAATGCCCCACTACCGAAATTTCTCGCGAGATTACCGAATGCATTTGGAGCATGCTCGGGTATTCCTCCCAGACCATGAGTGCGATTGTGCTGGTGGGCATCTTCCCCAAAGTTGGGATCTTCAGACTCCGTTCTCTCACCACGGCGATCATCAGCTGGACTACGGTAAGGGTTAGTATCTGGACTAAGCGGCTCATTGTAATTGTGACCCTGGGGAGTATGGTGATTCTGAGCGCGTAGTTGAGCATCCCGGAAACTTGGCACGTCCGACATTCCAAAATCACTAGATAAGCCCCTAATTGGCGTGTCGAGACCGGGAGCCTTGTGCTGGGGATTTAAAGAAGGACTTGTATCCAGTCCGCCGCCAAGAATACTGACCCCAGTAGGCAAGTTATCATCGCCACCAAATGGATCTGTATCGGTACGAGGTCTATTTCTCCATGAGCGTTCAGCAGGCTTCGCCGGTGCTTCTTCAGAAGTGGTATCTTTCGGCATGAGATGTGCAAGTCGACTCTCAGCGCGGCTGCTAAAATTTTTCTTGTCGCCCGGAGTTGTAGGATTCGGCATTGCAAAAGCACCAAAAGTACCCATCGGAGACATCGTTGCGCTCGGAGGGGCTGGACCCCATGGAGACAACGGGGCATTTGCCATGGGAATTCCGCTGGTGCTGCTACGCATCAAACCCCCAAATGGTAGAGAACTTTTTGGTTCCTCCGCTCGTTCCTCCGGTTCATCTTTCAAGTCGTTAATGGTTAGTTTGCGTGAGAAAAACGGAGAAGATTCGTCTCGAGGGAAACGGCCATTACCTGCCGGCGAGCCAAGCCCAGCAGAAAATGGAACAGCATCGCTAGTCTCTCGGCGGCGTGTTCCAGGTCGACTTGAGGCTGGCGAAGACAGTCCAAAGTTTGGATTACCCGATCCATGAGATACAGAGGTTTTGCGACCATTCGGATTTGACCCTTGACCACTTGCATCCTTATTTTGGTTTTGAGGCGGAGGCTTCATTGGCGAATTCACATCAGAAGAAAACAGCTAGCATATACATCAGCAAAATGAACAAAAAGAATCGCGATAAAGAAGAGCGACTAACAGTTTTCTCCTCATCTGTCATCTCCTCCAGCGAGATTAGACGCTGACTGCCATTCATATCCCAGCACGCATCCGGACCAAAAGTTTCTCTTCCATCTGTAGTTTTACCCCAGGCTCGACCATTTGTCCCGTTCGAATGACCTGGATTCCAACCATCTGCAAATAACCTTGACACATCACCATTAGATGCGCCCGAATCCTTAGCCTCCCGGTGCGCTTTATAGATCTCCAACAAACGCGCTTTGGAATAACGCAAATCTGCAGGAATAGATTGATCATACGAAGGATTCGGCGGCGGTGGTGGCACGTCTTCAGAAGCTTCGGCACTTGGTGTTGGAAGGGATTCGGCTTGAGAAGGTTGGATGTGAGGGGCGTTAGAGGATCGACGGAAGGTGAGCGTGCCATTGGTGGATCTATTATCTCTTCGAGACCTAGAAGGAAATATATTGTGGTTAGCATGTTTAATAAAATACGAAGCACCTTCAGAAAAGTTCCTCGAGATTTTATGGGGCAGCGCGTCTGTGGACATCGTTTTCCGTCTACCTGGGCTGTATGATGTCGTAGCGCAGGATATTGATGTTGGAAGTGAAAAGAGTATGCGATTATGGAGTGGGTGGTAAAGATAGGTCAAAGATATGTCTTGATTGTATGAATATCTTTTTCGGGGTCGTTATAGCAAAATGATATTTGCAGCGCGAGAAAAGTGTGTGGACAAAATCAAACTTACCACTCAGCACCTCGTCCCTCGCCCCTCCCCATCCGAGAATCGCGATTCGAACCTTGACTTGCAGCTGCAGCTGCTGAAGCAAAACTTGACGGCATTTGTGATGGCATATTGTATTGTGTTGCAGCTTCCTATGTTTTGCACAACGGAAGGAGGGAGTCTCAATGGAGTGAAGGTTTGATCGCGCGGCGACAAAGTACGAATGAACGCGAGATGGCGAACAAATTTTAATCCGGGTGTCGAAGCTTGCGATGAGAGATATGGTTTTCTTACAAAATATCTTGGAGATATATGGAAGTTTTAAATCGTGCGAATTTTTCGATTGAGAGTGGGAGGAGTCGTCAAAGTTTTGGTACTTGAACTTGGATTTCTGAGGAAAAAGAGGTCGACGATTGTAAGGGCAAGAAAGGTTCAGGTTAGCTTCAACTTTTCACACCACCTTAGAATTTCTTTAGGACTAGTGCCTTTAGGAGGAGGGTTTGTGCCTGAGTGAAGGTTCCCACAAAATAAGGCCTCCATTTTTATAGCTGCTTGGACTCTCAAGTCAAGACACTCTGACACTCTGATCATATTGGATATATCGAGATAATTTACCCCTTTTCATGCACCTCAATTTATTGGGCTTGAGCAGGTGCCTGGCATATAAACATTCTCTCCTGAATATATCGCGGCGATTCTCATTCATGGTGGTGTGGAATACTCTACTTGAGTCCACAAAGCAATTGAGGCAGGCCCATGGAATGAGCTCATAACTTTCCCCTCATTTGTCGCACACGCAACTGAAGTGGTCATGATGCAACTTAATTTCTCCAGCCCATGGGACCACAGCCCTTTGCGTTGCTGCTTTGAAAGACGGAAAGCAGAGCTATTTGATGGCTTCGGGTAACATTCAACCCTTGAAGCAGCATGGCAGCCGATGCTTCAGGTCTAGACTGTGTCACATTGAGTGATCCTACAACAACCAATAGCGGTATCAATCTCATTCGGTTACCTGTTATTTCATGTACGAAATACTTGCACTCTGCACCTCATCTGCGGCTTGCGCTGAAAGCAGAAGAACAGTCTTCGGATGCATCCTGTCTTGTGCGCATGCTGCATGTTGTCGAATGATTATTACTGAGACCGAGTATCGGGTATCATTCAAGAAACAAACGGACTGTGCAGGAGGATTGTTTGCTCTCAGGAAGATCAACTTGGCATAGCAACTACAATATCGAGCAAAGTGCCATTACAGTTGTACATTGGCTTAAGGATCTCTTTGCTTGATATTTTCCTATTGGATATCGATTATTTCCATCACGTAAAATGGGAAGTTGCGCTGGGAGTTCGTCCGACCTTGCCACGAACAAGTGGTGATGTTTGCTCAACTGGCTCATCAAGCAAACAAGCTCAGCCGCATTGTCGTCCACCAAGGTCATTTCCAGTCAGAAGATCTCTTCTCATAACGGAGTGTTAGTTCTCGTCATCCGGTATCGGTAAGTGTGCGTAATCTTTACCTTATGTTGAGCTACTTGCTCGTATCTCAATCTTCGAGATTCCACACTTTTGACACTTTTCTCAAACTGCTTCCTCATCACCACGACAGTATGATTTTACAAGAAATAGGTCACCGCTTGGGTTACGATCGCAATTCAAGACCATCGCGTTTGGGAGATCCTAGAAGTCCGGGCATTTGTCTTGATCATCGCCATGTGCGAAATGGTGTGCATTGGGAAGATTGTCCCAACTTTGGACACAGACCATTAACCAGAGCGGATCGATTGCAACATGGACGAGTGAGAGAGCGTCATAACAGGTTGGGGGATCCACGATATGAAGATGGCTCGCCAACTCTTCAGAGAAGTCAATCTGGCGAAATGCTTATGAGAGGAGGTCTTGATCTCCTTCGTGAGTTGGGATATAGGGGTTTAAACTCGGACACTTCTCTATGTGGAAGCACGGTGCTGGATAGAGAAACGGACGTCGATCTTACAGGTAGCACATACCAGCCTGAGCGCCAAATACGCCGAGCGCCGCCATCTTCACAACATGGACGGCTAGGGCCATCTCCTTTACTTGAAGACGAATTTCCCGATCCTCGAATGCAGTACCATGATCTTGGACATGGTCGATTTCCACCCAGAATGCCATCTCGACACCACAGCCCAGCAATGATGTATCATGATATGGAAAATTCTCCAATGTCATCCCGCTACGGCTCCATTCACACACCGAGCAGTGTTGATCTGAGAATGGACCAAGCTATGATTCCTCATAGTCGTGGAGGCCAACAGTATTCCAATTATCAATCGCCCTATGTCGAGGACTGGATTAGTGAAGGAGGAATGTCTGATAATATGATGCAGAGGCATGGACTGGGTGACTGGGGCCGTGACAATGGAATGGGCGAAGGATTCTTTTATGATGATCGTATGAATGGCAGTAGACATGATTTTGGAAGATTGGGCTGAGATGGGATTTATGTAGGAGCGAGCCTAACGAACAAGGAGAGGAATATGGAGAAGAAAGCTGGGCAATATGAGGGCCAAAACTGTGCTTAGTATATCAATATTGGAAGGAGGGTTACTTTCCTTGAATTGCAGTCGTGCCATGGAATTTCAGGATATCGCTTGGGTACAAATGCAAGAGTATCAATATACGAAAAGAGAAAGACACGTCTTCCATTTTCTGTTTTCATTTTCTGTTTTCATTTCCTTACACATAACAATTAACACTTCGGTCACCATCTTTTCACTATTATTTATCCACATGCCGATATTCCCAGAAACTATGACCGAAGCGCAAAATAAGCTAGTAACCAGCCACTTTTGCCATACCAAGACAACGTCACCTAGACTGGATTGCGCAAAGAATATTATGTACACATACATACCTAGACCGCAAGCCCCAGTTGCCAAGCCACAATGCCTCCTCGTGACTGTGCCGAGCTCCGCCACGATTCGCCGTTTTTTCCGCTTTTCCGAGAATGTACATTGGGCACAAGCGCTTGCATACCAATTCTCCAAGGTACAGTAAGTGCGCGAGTATCAGTTCGCGTCTTGAATGCATTCGTGCGCAAGCGCTAGTCTACATAGTAGCCGGCGAAACAGAGGTCAGATTTATTCTGGTAGATTCTATCAACAAGGGGTTTTGTCGAATCACATTGTCAAGATTCTACAATTATGTGGAATTCGAACAATAACCAGGGTATATATATGTATTGACCTTTGTTACGCCGGCTATTAAGTAGCTGTGCGGTATGCACTGCGCAGCCAGCAGCCAAGCTTTTTCGGATCTGACCGGGCACTTTTTCATGTCGCCGGCGCGAGGTGCTGTGCTGTGCTGTGCTGTGTCTGTGCTGTGTCTGTGCTGTGCTGCGTGCTATGGAGGGAGCCTTGGCGCTTTTGGTGAGATGAGGTGAGGTGGGAGAAGTAGTTGTGATTCAGGAGAATCCGGGTGAGTAACAAGGTGAATGAGTGTGGGTGTAGATGAGACTTGACTGGCGGAGGAAGGATGAGTAAAACCTCGTGCTGACAAAGAACACAAGAACGACGATTCGACATCCACCGCGACAGCGCCCGCCCAATCTCATCAGACATATCCGTACGAAAACGTCTCAATAAACTCGCGTTGCCCCTCAATACTTGCATCAGCAGCTTCGAGAAGGATGAGGAAGATTGGCTTCCCATACGCGTTTCCACTTACCAGCATCTCCATGCCCCTAGTGGCGCAGCTTTGCCCCTCCTTCTGGATCAAGTGTATGACTTCCTGACCAATCAAACATTCACAACTATCCCTGCCCCGCTTATGACGGCTATCCTTGGGCTTATGCATTCACTGCCCTACGCCGTCAGCTGTGCCTCGTGGCTCATTATAAGTATCCGAGTGAGTGTCTTCTTGTCTGTCTGTCGGCATTATTTCATCAACTCACCTACTTCTACTCTACTCCTCGTCGCAGATAAAGCGCAGTCTTCACACAGCGCATTCTAATCACCCAAAGCAACAATGTCGAATCAAGAGTTCTACGGTGGAGGCGGCGGTGGTTATCCCCCTCATCAACAACAACAACCATACGGCGCACCACCGTCTCAATACCCTCCTCAACCAAACTACGGCGCTCCTCAGCACAATCCCTATCCACCACAACCAAACTACTCGAGCCCACCACCCGATCCCTTCGCCGCCGCACCCTACCAACAACAAAACATGGCCCCTCCATACGGCGCCGCCGCTCCCTCCCCCGCACACTCACCCTACCCTCAACAGCCTTACCCACCACCGTCCGCCTCCCCCTACAATCAACCCTACCCCCCTCCCTCCGCCGACCCCTTCGCTCAAAACCAACCTCCTCCACATCAACAACAAATGGCACCCTACTCCACCGACACCCGCGGCTACGGCTCCCCTGACCCCTACAACCCCAACCCCAATGCTCCCCCACAACACCAGCAATCCCTCGCTCCCACTTACAACGAACCCGGCGCCAACATTCCCCCGGGTATGCAAGAAACTGTCGGCCCCAACGGCGAGCGCGGCTTAATCTCCATGGGCGTCGGCGCCGCAAGCGGCTGGACGGTCGCCTCGCATGCAGGTGGTGGCACATTTGGGAAACTGCTTGGTGCCGGATTGGGCATGGTCGCGGGCCAGGTAGCCGGGAATCAGCTGAAGAAATTCAAGAAGAAGAAGAAGGATCCGTATTCCAATCGGGAGATCGATTACTATGTCGATGAGCACGATCGCGAGGTGAGTCCGCCGGGGTCACCGAGCGGGTATGGTGGATATGGGGGTGGACATGACCAGAGGAGTCATTCGCCGAGCGGATATGGAGGGCATTCGCCCAGTGGGTATGGACACGGCCATGGATCTGGTGGGCATTACGAGAGTCATGGGCATGGACATGGGCATGGACATGGACATGATAGCCATGGACATAAGAAACACAAGCACAAGAAACACGGCGGATCATCTTCTGATAGCGATTAGGCTTTTTCTCGCGATGGGAAGGAGACATGAATGAACAGCTACGACTTCCTTTACTTATTTCCTCTCCATTTATGAATTTTCGGGGATGATCAGATGTGATGGCGTTTTTCGGGGGTAGTCAAAGTGGAGGGGCATCTGAGATGTGCATGATTTTTTTTTTTCCCCACAGGGAGCCGTATTCTCAAATGGAAATTTACTCGCAAAGGAGCTTGCTTTATGATGGATGAGTCCATATCATATCATCATACTTCACTTCTCTCTTGAGAGGGAATAATGAATTTATGATTTATTTACATTTATTTCTACAGCATATCACACCGTAGCTTTCTCCGTCTTCGCAACCTGGTGATGCAAAAAACTTCCAGTGCTTACTGTACTTAGTACCCCTAACTTAACTAAGTCTTTGCTATCCCAATATCCACCAACCAGCCAGCCAGCCAGCCAAATTTCAGAATTCCATAGAATGTTAGTTGGATTGATCCAGTAGATAATCCAATCCAATCAGACATATACTATACTGCCAAAGACAGGAAAGTCCTCTCTGCTGGATGCTGAGTTTGTTGGGCGATGGGATTGATATTCCGTTTCCAGGCTATGGCTGCTGAGCTTGGATCTCGAGCCGTTGGTTATAGGAGGGAGGGTGAAACGAAACGGTGAATCGGAATTGGAATTGTGGGTATCTATCTCTATTGACCGGATCGAATCTGTGGGAGTTAGATTTGTAACTTATGTAAAATAATACATGTAGTATAGTATAGTATAGTGTATCCTAAAAGCCCCTGCTAGGTAGATGTAAGATTACAACCAACTTCCGTATCCAAAGTTGATGCTCATCAAGTGCCAGCTGCAAGTCTGACTTTAGAGAAAGGTAGGAACAACGTCGAGTTTTTTCTTCTGCTCTTCTTGTTTTTTTCTTAATCTCGCCTGCTCCAGCCGTTTGACTATTCGGTCCCGATTAGCGGAACCTTGCGTCGGCGGAGGAGCTTCGATTTTGTTGCGAGGTGTTGGAATCTTTTGCGCTACAGGTGCTGCGGGTGGTTTTGTGACTGGAGGCCGAACAGGGTTTTCTTGCTTGATAGCTGCTGTCGATGGCTTAGGTTCAACAGGTTGCTTCTTCTCGAATTTAGCAGACCTAAACGACGGTGCCGGTATAGGCGCATCGAGATCATCTTCATCATAATCATCCTCGTCAGTCTCCGAAGCCGTTTCCTCCTCGATCGCAGAGATCCGCGTATCTCTTGCAGATTTCTTCATGATCGGAGACCGCTTTCCCTTGTCCACACTGTGCCGAGACGACGGCCTTCGAAACCCAGCCGCCGCTCTTGTAGCGCCTGACGGAGAAGTTATCCGTGTTAATGAAATACTCTTTCCTTTCGGACTCGCCATCAACCCATGGATGGACGTCCCAACATAAGGTAATGTTTCATCATCATCACTTTCATCTTCGCCGCCGCGTGGCTTTTTGCTAGTTAAGTTCTCGAGAGTGCTTCTTTGCTTTGCTGCTCTTGCTATAGCTTCGACCTTGCGCTTGGTCGGGTCTTGCATTTTTCCAACCACAGGTCGCGAGATGCTGTTGATAGTGTCGGCGTTGCGTGACTTGACCATTTTTTCTTGCCGCTTGTACTCGGCTGTGTGTAGATGGACGGTGAATTTTTTCGCGATAAAGAGGAATTCGTCTTCGACCATGCGATACTTATCGTCGTGGTCTGGGCCCTCTATCATGAATCTGGGGTTTGAATTAGCTGTAAAATCTTCTCAGAAGGTGAGTTATGCGTACGTTTCTGGAGGAGGTTCTGGCGGAGGAGAGGTCGATGGTTCACGAGCTGGAATAAGTTTAATATATAATTGAATATTGTACGGAAAAGGAATTTACCTGGATCTTTGATCACGGCCCTGCTTCGTGATAACATAGAGGGATCTTCATCGCTCTCGTCGTCTAAATCATCTTTCTCTCTTCTGGCTCGCTTCAATGGCCGGCTTGATGATGCCGCAGCGATTCTCGAACGCGCCGATACTGTGGTCGTCGAAGCACCACCAGTTTTCCAAGGAAGAGTCCGAGGCATGGCTTGATCTCCAGAATTGAAATCAACCAAAATGCGACGAATGCATACACCTTACTAAGACGATTCCATGGAAGGAATATAAATGGATGATTTGTGAGGGATTGATGAATGAATTGCTGCCACACGAGCGTCTAGAACGTGGGAGTTGTTGGAACCACTAAAAGTGGGGTACGAAGTAGGTGGGGCATGTGCCCACCACCTTAGCTGGACCAGGTTTGCGAAGCCTGTGGTTCAGGCTTGTGAAGCCTAAGGGAATAGGCCTGAAGGGCCTGAGGCAATAGGCCTGAAGGGCATATAAATAGCTGGTCCTTCCCACTGTAGATAGCAGAAGTAAGATCTTACAAGACAATTAAGATAGTCGAATGAAGCATTAGTTGTACCTATCATTTGCACCTACTGCACCTATTGTTAAATCCATTGAAGCCTATAAACTCCTCTACGTCCAGTTGTAGTGTTCTTAACTTGATAGGCTTCTTAGACAAGTAACAGTTCCCTTAAGCTACAGGAAAGAAGACAGCTACTCCAGGTTCCCCCTATCTTGTAATATTTTCACAAAGAGTTCTTGACAGAGAGAAACAGCCTCAGATCCTTCCCTCCTAGTTCCCTTTGTATGTGATACTGGCTATTATAGATATCGCTAGTGTCCGGCAATCTACAGGCAGTCCCCTTTTCTTGTCTGATCAAAGTCCTTCTTCTCTCCCTTCCAAGCTAATCCATCGAATGAAGTTGCTTAGTCGTGAAAATTCGTCGGAAATCGATCGTAGGTCCTATACATCAACAACACTCTTCTCCTTTCCCCAGTCCAGACAAATCCTGTCAATAATCATAACCCGCCTTGTTCCTCTTTATAGTGTTAGATTTCTTCTGGGAGCTTTTATAATTTCTATTATATTATACGAATAGGTAGCTTTTATGATTTCTATTATATTATACGAATAGTTGAAGTTCTTATAGAATTTTTCGTGTAGTTTCTAGAATAATTCGGTAGCATTATTTAATAGTACATAAACAGTAGCTCCCCCCGGACCCTCTGTATCAAAGCTATCAAAATATATATATGATATGTAGAGAAGTATAGTTAATTCGGAGAAGAATTATTAGATAAGAAATTAAATATTAACCCTCTACCTGACATGCAGCCGATGACGATAGTGCTTGATGCGACAGCCGAACGGTATGGCCGGTACTCCGGTGGCAGCCAAAGTACATTCTGTCCCTTCCATGTGATCCACGTCCCATGGGAATTTAAGCTATAGCCGTGATATCCAGGCTCTTCTAAAGCTGTTCCGGCTAACGCTGTATTTGAATCCGACGATATATCCCATGAGATAGTACCTGTGTCAGTTAGAAGGTATAAACCGGTAGTATCAGATGCTACATTAGAAACTGGCCGACCAACGTTGAGCGTCTGAAGACAGCTCCCGCTGCGAGCATCCCAAAGCTTGATTGTCTTATCGTTGGACCCTGATACTACTTGTGTACTATCATGCGAAAAAGCAACTGAATAGACTAAGCAACTATGGCCATCGAGTGCCTGAAGATAGCTTCTACTGCGAGTATCCCAGAGCTTGATCGTATTATTGTTGGATCCTGATACTACTTGTGTACTATCGTACGAAAAAGCAACTGAGCGGATCGAGGCACTATGGCCCTCAAGTGTCTGAGGGCAACTTCCACTACGAGTATCCCAGAGCTTGATCGTGTTATCATTGGATCCTGATACTACTTGTGTGCCGTCGTACGAAAAAGCAACTGAAAAGACCCAGTTACTATGGCCCTCGAGCGTCTGGAGGCAGGGACTCCAATCGTCTTGCATAGCCGGCTTTGTAAGAATCCATTCTGGCTCCTCCTGCTTGAATAACTCTCTTATCAGGCTGTGGGCCGGACTGAACACGAGTGCTGAAGCGTATACCTGGAGAGGGTTATTCACTATTGTCCACTTGTGGTATGTGATAAATCGATATGCATCTCGAACTAGGTCGATCAATTGTGATGCCTCTGCCTTTCCCTAGACCGAAGTTAGAACACATCCTAGATAGTAAAATAGAACTACTTATTTAAGACTAACCTGCAGTAAATCTTTGAGTTTTGCTATTGCAAGCATCCCATCTGATATACTTCTGAGAAGGCTTAGGGGTTCGAGCCAGTAAAGGTATTTCTCTTTTATGAACTTCTTGATAGCGCCTTCGTCCTTGGTATCAATCCTGTGGTTTGTACAGGGATTAGATATCCAGTTATCGAAGTGATCAACCCAATAAATACACGAGTAGCGTAACGCCGCCAGCGGGTCTTGGTTTGGCGATTCAACCAGCTCGATAGGGTAGCCCAATATACGTAAGTTGTATATATCTCGTTGTAAAGTCCCGGCCATAACCTCGAGTGATTTTGAGAAGATTTTATAGTGAATATCTCTTTTTCCATCAGAAAAGATCTCATAGGATGCTCTGTCAAGAAGATAGTCCTTAGCGGATTGATGTACAAAATAGATTGCATCTTTCCGAACGGTTAGAAACGAACTGCAAAGGCCAATGGTCTCCTTCAATAACTCAGTATTACTAGATATATTCTAGGGTGTCTCGATGAAACAGGTAAGTTCCGTTAAAGTAATAGGTCGATAAACTATTAATATAATAGCGAGGATTTGCTTATAGAGATCTGTATTATCTGAGTTATAAATTTGACTTGCTATTCGCTGATAAAGTGAACTAAGCCCCTTTGGAAATTCATTCAACTTCTCAAGAGTCTTCTATTTTGATACGTTCTTGAGATTTTCACAGACCAAAGCTACCTAGAGGAAGATGTTATCGGTATTTGAGACCAAATGCTGAAGTACGGTTACTCGAGTCCTGTCGTCGTATTTCTTTTGCTCCGCTAGCTGAAGTGTCTTGTGCTTGATATAAATACTAACAGCTACAGAAATAGACTCGGGGTTCGGCTCCAGACATAGCCTCATCTTGTGCCCGGCTTTCTCTAGTCGTTCCTCGATATCAGGCCAGTTGCGGCTAGAGACGACCCATTTGGTACGAGGAGATATAGACGACTTTTGAATGATGAATTCTAATAGCTTGGGCAAGTCTGCTACGCATTCATCAAGCGCATCGATGATCAAATAGATGCTGTTCAAGCTCGGGTCTTGCAGAATATCGGTGAAGATCTCTGACAACGCAACCCAGGCATTTACATCCTCGAAGAGGGTTTTGCTCATACTTCTTCCGTATATACCGAAAAATCAATGGGCGCTGTTCGACGAGTAGGTACATGAGATGGCGGAGCACGGCCATCGCATTGTTGATACGAGAGTCGGTGGCTTAGCAGAAGAAGTACGACATCAGAATGGTTGCTTCCTCGTTTCTGAGCCTCGTCGAGGCGCTCATCTCGTCGATGATACCGCAGAGCAGCATCGTCTTACCTTTGCCAGGATCGCCTTTGATCCACAGTACTCGACTCTGTTCGTTATTACACCATTTATGATAGTCGGGATGTTCGAGAATCCAGCGGTATGAGTCCTTTAGCAGACCGCCTTTTGTTGCCTCGATACGCATCTTGTCCTCGCGGGGACCTGTCGTTCGCAGGTCTCGGAGACAAGTCTGATTTCGGAGTTGGTATCTTCTGAAGAAAATAATTAGTACTGGCATATTTCAATCTCTGTCCTGACATGAGAGCTATGGTAAAACTCACGAGGCACATTGTAACTCTTGGTAACTTATTTGATTGAGTTGCCTATTTCACACGTCAACTCTAGACATAGTTTTGCATCATGCTAATTCTCACTGCCATAGACCACATTCCCAGTAGGCTGATTGTGATGAGCTTTCCCTGCATAGATGCTCCCCGAGCCTTTATGCGCAATATTGTCGCCACTGCCCCTATGTGTTTGGTTGACACTCCCCGTCTCTTCTGCGAGAGAGGAAGACAATTCTTTCATCTCCTTGATCGCTTCTTTCAGCTCCTTGATCGCTTCTTCCAGCTCCTTCACTTGGTTGCTAGTTGCGATTTCCTTGAGCTTGTCACGCACAACCACTTGGATATTCTTCAGAATTTCCCCCATCAGACTCTCCACGTCATCCTTCCGAACAACTCTCCGAAACAGTTTCCCAAGACTCTCTGCCTTGTCCTCGTATGACTGCAGAATCGTTTCCAAAGCCTCTTGTTCCGTCGCATTAAGCTTTGGCACCCCCCCTTTAGCGTTATCGAGGAGTCCGATGACAAGAGGCAGGCGAGCAGCCACCTGGCGGAATTCCTCCGGCTGACCTTTTGCGTCTGCAGCGGCATCATATATCATTTTAGCTGCTTCGATGATTGCAATCACACTCGAAATGGGGCCAATGACCTCGGCGCCGGACATAGTGGTCAGTTGGCAACGATGTATGGGCGGGCTGGTTGAAGACGATCGATGAGCTAAACTAGTTTTCGGTTATTAGTAGGACGAGGGAGAACGGGCCTTGAACTTATTCGAGTGAAAGTTGCGGACTAGACTGTGGAGACTGTAGAAAGATTGACGGGTGTGAATATTGATTAAAGTGGACTTCCCGTGATCGTGAGGTTATGTATATAGTGGGTAGAGCCAATAAACGAGTATAGAGCCCTAATAAGCTAATTAGGCGAGCGAGTACCTCTAACAAAACAATCCCTTTAGTCAGTTGACACTCCTTTCTCTCTATTAAAAAAACCATTTTCAAATTTCTGCTTCTGTAGGATCTGCCTGTATTCTCTACCGGCTAACCCATCGATTTTACACCCTCGCAGGTGGAGTTGCAAGTAATCCTAAATGGAAATCTCTTCTAAAAGACTAAAATCAAGACACACTCAAATAATTCCCACAGTCCTACTAGTTATTACTTTTCCCAGGACATGTCTAAATCAAGGAAGCCCAAAGTAAAAAAATATCCAATCCACCTCTGATTTAATCCACCGAAAGAATCGATTGCCCTCCATCCGCGGTGACCCTTCGTCGAATATACATTTCCAGCAACTTGCTCGTCGACTTTACGAGACCTCCATCATCATCGATGTCAAGGATCGCGTTCGGAGAGTAGACGAGAGCAGCTCCAGTTCTCAATTTTTCTATCTTACCCATAAGCTCATTGTGGTCTATAACATTCATCGGAATATGTTTCTTCAACGCAGACAACCACTCTGGACTGCTGAAGCGGTGCATAATGGTAATCGAAGATAATGCGATGAGGTCGGCTAGGAGACCGGGCTCTTGAGTAGATACGATTACGCGAGCACCATAGTGGCGCTGTTGGCAAATGATGCTTTTGAGGTAACTATTCAATGCTTTTGCTCCGGGTAGGTCGAGCATGTACTGCAAATATGGATATTAGTGACCTAACCAAGACAGTTCGACGAGGAATACATTTACATACTTTGTGAGCTTCATCGAGCACGATCATCTTTCCGGAAGATGAAGATTGCATATATTGCTTCAGGCCCAGGTTGAACAAAAGACACGCTGTGTTTGTATCGACAAAGGGACACGAAAGATCCATAATTGTGATTTCTCCCTGTTCGAATGTTGGCAAGGGACATTCATCCTTAAGATCCAGGAACGATTCCAGCAGACCTAGTCGAAGTTGGAGCATAGTCTGCTGAGCGGGGTTGAACGTGCACCGCTGGAGCTGCTTCTTGAATTCCAAATAATGAAACTTTCTCTCTGTCGCTAGATCGCGAATGATCTTTTGGACTTCTGCCATATAAAGAGGCACTTTGTCTGACTCGTCGAATGCCATCAAGGCATTCATCATTCCAGCATCTACGGTGTGAAGTTTGAGCTTGAAAGGAATAGCGGTTACATTCTCCAACTGGTTGTAATCGTCGCGGATATCCGGGTTGGTTGGAGATGTCAAAACAGTGATCTTCTTTACTGCTGGATGATCCTGGAGTCGAGGATCTCGAGAACGCGAGGCAAGGAATGCAGCTTCACTAACTGTGAATCCTGCACCACCACAGCTGTAATCTCCGTAACTAAATACCAGAGCCGAAACCGGTTCTTGGAGACGGCCGAGGTATTTGGATGGAACTAATGCATTCTCTGTTTCTTGATGTCAGTTACGTGTTTAAGTAATCATCAATGCTGCGTTGGTTCATGGACCAGTGTTGATATAGAAGCCACGACTGCTTCATTAGATTGCGCGTTAATTCATGAGTCAGCTTGAGTGCAAATGCTTTCGTTGTTTGTGGTGAATAGAGACAAACAAATCGCATATCAAGTATAGTATTCTCACCTCTATATTCCATGAAATGACACACTCTTTTATGAAATTGGAAACATCTTACCGAGTAAACATGATGTAGTATGGCTTTTGCCGCTCCCCTGAACACCCATGACGACCGCAGACCAGGGACTATTAGTGTTGACGAAAAGGCGCGAACTTCGCTCTGTGCTTTCACTGAGATCACCAAGGTACCCATACTGTGGCAGGAGAGAGCTTCCAAACTGATCTAGGATCGTCCCAGAAATAAGTGATGCATACCTGATCTCATGTTCTCTGGAGCCTATATCACCTGCACTAGCTTTTCCGGCGATAGCGTTTGTTCGCAAGAGGTCCATGAGATCATAATCAGGTTCATTTGTCTTGGTATTGTCTGAGACAGGGGGATTTGAGATGTCATCAGCACGGTGATCATCCTCCTTTCCCAGTTGGATTTGCACCTGCTTGAGTTTCTTCTTCAGCATGCCATTTCGGGTTGAGTTGGGGCTATCTGCGTTGTTTGAACTCTCCGCCCTCTGTGGTTCTGGTGAAGTAGTATGATTATTATCAGGCTGAATTGAACCGATTTCGGGTTTTGCTTCCTTGTTGATCTTTGGATTCGAAAAAACCTCTGTCTGGGTCTGCTCCTCATTTTGAATGGTAGACCTGGGGAGTTGATCGTTTGGTGCCTTTTTAGGCTTCGGTCCAAATGTTCTTGAGAACCGTTTGGGGCTGATTATGCTATCGTCTGTTATTGAACACTGCGCCGCAAATCTATTATAGTCAGCCTAGCAAGGGATGCAGCCCTAGAAATCTTTTCCTTACAAGTCTAAAAAGGTGGTTATTTCCTCCGAATCTTGGGGCCGCAAGTTGATGAGGTAACGGCGGAACTTTCCCAGATTTACCTCGTTCGCCACTTTGCCATCATTATTGCAATAGCGCCAGCGAAAATGGTCACTGACCCATAGGTCAATCTTCTCTCCCACCATGATAGCCAATAAGGACGCAGCCGGCGCTGGGAATCTTGAAAATTGTGCGTTGTGCGGGGTAAATCAGCTCCAGGTTCCATCAAAGCAAGAAACTGAAGAAACTGAAGAAACTGAGGGATCTTGATTTATATGTAGCCGCAGAAGAGATGGAATAGAAGCGGATAGAGCTGAAAAGGGGACCACAAGGCTGAGGACCAACTGTTGGGTATGTTGTTTGCTTGATATTGCCACGTGACTTTCTCGTCCCGTTTCTCCAGCACAGACAAACAGGCCGATTTGGGACGAATAGACTGTGGCTGGCTGCTGTTATCCGGCCAATATCCTAGACAACCCGAGATATTGTGATCAGAGGATTTATCGTCAGCCAGTCCCTTTGGTGGTATCGCCGGCATGGGCCTTGGAGCCTTAGAACTAGAACTATACTTTGCCTCCGCTTCTACAGCCAGAACCATGCACCTGGCACGTGCTCACACTAGCTCGGCTGCCTAGCCCTACTAAGGTCATGTGGGGCGGCCCTTCCCTTTCCCTTTCCCTTTCCCTTTCTCTTTCCCCAGAGAAGCATTTCGAAGCTGACGGTCCCTTACTCCTGGCTGCAGGAAATGAGCCCCAGGTAAGTGGTACAAGGAATGACTCCGCCGGCAGAATGAGCGAATGACATTGCGAAAGGACAGTATAAGACATTAACGTGCGCACGAGCATGAGAATGACTGCTGCTTCCGTCGCTTTCATAAGCCCTTCAATTGACAGACATATGAATTCCTTGCAATTCATATAGTTGTCGAGAAGGCCACTTGGCTTCTCATCTTATCTCATCACAACATTCTTTTCCTCAACTTTCTTCCCTTCCCGGTGTTTCCATGATTCAGCACCCGCGTCTCTGAATCATATCTTCATATATATATAACACAGCATATAACCTCGCACAGCATCGAATCCTGTGATACGGTTGCACCGATGAGGCTCTGGGTCGGCCAAGATGTCGGCTTCTGCACCGAATGAACAATCATTGTCGATGGATTCAGAGAAATCCGAAGATGATTACTCTTCAAGCACAGAAGATGTTAGTGTTGCCGTACGCCATAATGCAGACGCATACGCAGCTTCCGCAGGCCTAACCAAATTAGTGGCCCGGAATGGTGCCGGCAACATCCAATTATCCAAAGCTCAAACCAATCCGCTGTTCTACCTCTCTTTAATCGAGGCAAGATGCATGATGCAAGCATTAAGGACTCTCAATACGGGTCGAGATGCAAACGATCAATTATCTGAATCACATCCAGATGTCCAGAAGCTGGCTAGGGGTCTGTTCAAGGAGATGGCTACGGAGTTGGAGAAGTCTGGGATTCTGCCCAGAGCAGGTGAACTTGCAGCACAACAATTCTCCAGCTTGCGTGAAGGTTACCTCTCGACTTTCGACAACATCCTCGAAAACACTGCAGCAAGACGAGCACGTGGGTCTTATCCTACCAGCTCGTTTTCTATAAAAAGCTCCCAGTCCTCCTTCAGTCAACACAACCTCGAACGATTGCAAACGTCTACAATAATGGCTCCTCGCAAGTTAAATCCTTTCTCTTCCGACGCCTTAACTACCAATCCCTTCCAATACAAATCAATCTACAATAGAGAATGGCAGCAGATTGGTCTCTTGGGTAAAGGAGGTTTCGGGGCCGTTTACCGAGTGCGGAATAAAGTTGATGAACAGGAGTATGCAATCAAGAAGGTTATCATCACCCCAGAACAACTACGGACTCTCGATACGGAAGCGTTGTTATCCGAAGTCAAAGCATTGGCACAGCACAGACACCCAAATGTCGTCAACTACTATGGTTGTTGGATCGAACTAGGTCAGGAGATAATTCCATCCGAAAGACGTTTGTTGGATGCGGAGGAATCGATCTCGGTCTCGATGACAGCTAGGTACCTGAAGTTTCCCATATATTTTCTTATTAGCTTTGCTTACTGTTTAAAGCGAAGTAGAAGAATCGGAAGATAGTTTTGTTCTTGGGGAGGACATGAGTATGAGTATTGGTGGACTGCGGCTGGATATGGAGAAAGAGCTCGACAAGGATGGTAAAAGACAACGACGGAGTACTATTACGGACCCGAGCTTTTCCCAGGCTGCGATTTCATTCGGTGTTTCGAAATCTGCATCAGCAACCACAAGCATTAACCAACTTTCGGATGACGAAGATGACGAAGAGATCGACGAGGAAGAAGATAACTCCACCACACCCATTGATAACCGAGCGCGGATTATTTACATTAAACTTACAGTTTACCCCCTTACGCTTGAGGAGTATATCTCTACCGATCCGCCAAAGCCAGATCACAAGTTTCCTATCCGCCATTGTTTCCACACCATCCCTTCCATCCGAATTCTAAGCGCCATTCTTAATGGAGTTCAGTACCTACACGCAAAGCGCTTGATTCACCGCGACCTAAAACCAGCAAATATATTCCTCTCGGCCAAAAAGTCTCTCGAAGCATTTTGCCCGACTCATGATCTCATCAATGTCAGCCGACAAGCCTGCCCTACCTGCTCTGGCGCAGAAGAAGATAACCAAGCCTATATAACACCCTGCATCGGTGACCTCGGTCTAGCGGTGGAGTTAAAAGATAGTAATGCCCCCAGCAGCAGCTCCTCCCTATCCGAGTTCAAGCCTGCGGGCTTCTCTCGTCTAGGATCCAAACAAGCTGGCACGACATTATACTGTCCTCCCACGCGCTCGGTGGTATGTCCGAAGCTGGATGTTTATGCGCTTGGAATCATCGCATTCGAGTTAATCACCCCGTTCACGACGAAATCTGAGCGACACTTCGTGTTAGGTGGGATTAGGGAGGGAAGGTTCCCTAAGGATTTCGAGAAGCATGAGATGGCTGAGGGGATTAAGATGATGACTTGTCCCGATAGAGAAATGCGGTGGGGTTGCGAGGAGGTGAGGAAGTGGACGGAAAGTTTTGGGTAATTGGAGTGTTCTCTGTACAATTTTTGGAATGGAATGGATGGATGGATCCATTTTTTGAAGAAACAGCAAGTGGGAGGGAAATAATATTGAATTGGATGAGATAAGATGAGATGAGATAGTGTGGGAAGATAGAGCCTAGATGGTAGTGTGAACAATCAGCGGGAGTATGGAGTTTAGATGGTAGCTTGATAAGCCAGCAGGGGTATAGAGCTCAGATGGTAGCTTGAACAGCAGCATAGTGAATTTGTTGGAGTAATACCCGCGCAGGAGTTTATATATTTCCAAGTTGGTTTTTCACATTATAATTCACCTCACTTTTTATATGCGCGGTATCACTTTGAATTATCCTCTAAAATATCTTTAAATTATTAGTTCGCAAAACCACCACTCTACGGGACCTGATTCGGCTCAATCGAGCTGTGGATCTGGTAGCTCGGAGTGGCCTGCATTTACGATAGTTCTATAGGAAGGGCATGATTCCCACAGACCTATGATACATGTAGGCTATTCGGAGGTACTAGATCCGCAATATGTGCAGCACAGGATCGATCCTTCGCTTCTCTGCCCGGAGATGGTCATGAAGACGTGAGGAATCGCATTCGGTGGGTCTACTGTAGAGCCGGCGCTCAAGATGCTGCGCTGCGGTGCGGGGTAATTCTTCCGCCTCGGATCCGTCGCATACAGTAATCAACGGTAACTCGGACTTGGAGGTTGTGTTACTCTGCAGATAACTTATGGTCTTATCTTTATGTATAAAGTGGATTTCCCATACCACTAGGTAGGTGTAACTCAACATTCCATCCGCAGACCCCTTCAAAAGCACACAACCATGGCTCCCTCCGTACCCCCCTACACCCCCGAGCTCGCCGCCGCCGCCGCCACCGTCATCCCCTTCCTCTTCGCTGGCGAAGACAGCCTAACCCACAGCAACCTCCCCACCATCCGTGCCAACTCCGCCGCAGTCAACTCCCCTGTCGTCGCACTCACCGACCCCTCTATAACGCACACCGAGCACACGATTTCCGCCCCCCACGGCGACATCCAGCTCTCTGTTCTGCAATCCGCGGATTCGACTTCGACTTCCAGAGCAGCGATTTACTTCATACATGGCGGGGGCATGGTAATACCTGGGCGCCTCTTAGGGGTGTCGTTATTCTTCCCGTGGATCAAGGAGTTGGATCTAGTGTTTGTCACCGTGGAATACCGCGTTGCGCCTGAGTATCCGCATCCGGTTCCGGTGGAGGACTGCTATGCCGGATTATTATGGTTGGTGCGTACGGCTGCTGCGGGGGAATTGGGGGTTGATACAACGCGGATTATGATAGCGGGGGCGTCTGCGGGTGGGGGGTTGGCTGCTGCGACGGCGCTGATGGCTAGAGATAGAGGGGAGTTGGGCATAGATTTGCTAGCGCAGTGTTTGATATATCCGATGCTGGATGATCGGATGAGTACGTGTTCGAGTCAGCAGTTTATGAATCAGGGGACGTGGAATGGGGTTTCGAATATTAATGCGTGGGATATGCTGCTAGAGGGGAAGAGGGGTGGAGAGGGGGTTAGTGAGTATGCGGCGCCGGCACGGGCGAAGAGTTTGGAGGGGCTGCCGAAGACGTGGATTGAGGTAGGGGGGGCGGAGCTATTTAGAGATGAGGTGGTGGAGTATGCCAGGAGGTTGTGGGAGGTGGGGAATGATACCGAATTGCACGTTTGGAGGGGGGCGTGGCATGGCTTCGATATTATGGCGCCGGCGACAGAGGCGGCGAAGAGTTGTTTGAAGACGAGGTTTGAGTGGGCAAAGAGGGTGTTTGAGGGGCAGTAAAAAGGGGGGTTCGTGGGTGGGATAGTTACTTAAAGTGGAATTTCCCAACTGCCGTGCATAACTTCTGTCCTGTAACTTACATAAGTAGTTGATTTGCAACTCCAATGGGTCAGATGTGGATATCTTCAGCCAGCATACCGAGTTCCAAGATCATATTGGTACCTGCGGATTTCTCTCGGTGTCGAAGCTGGCACTCTATTTGACATATCCCATCCACAGTGTGGGGCAAGGGAGATCCTCCATCTCAATCACAAGCAAACAAACAACCAAGCAAACAACCAAGCAAACAACCAAGCAAACAACCAAGCAAACCAAGCACGCACCGATATAGAAAACAACAAACCAATATCAGACCAGCGAACCGCCTTCCTAAAAGACTCTTTTCTACCAACATCGTACGATCCTTTCGGCATTTGGCCCCCCAGTGACGTTTACATTTTCCCTCATCTCCAAACCCCATTCTCATAGCATCCAATCACACTCTCCACCAGCATTACATAATCCCTCGCCATAATGTCTCACCAGCCTCATCATAGGATTTAAGGTTATTTCACAACGGTTTGCGGTCCACTTTGGCATCTGGGACGAACAGTGAACAGTGGAGGGGAATACGAACGAACGAACGAACGAACGAACGAACGAACGAATGCGAAAGGAACAATGCGATATCGTGGGATGAAAACTTCGATCGCAGCGTTACAGGGTTTCTTCTCATCGAAATGTTGCGTTTTTCGATGGGCGATTGAGGGGTCGAAAGAACTGTGCCTGTCAGCAGTGCCTGATTTGGACTGACGTCGTTGATATTCAGATCCCCATCACTGAATGACGTAAGGAGGTGAATGTGCTTAAACCTCAAACCTCATCGCATTTTCAAGATGAGCATATAAAGCGAGATGGAAAGCATTATTATTCTATCTGCATACTGTTCTGCTTTTATTTTCAACACAATATAATACCTCGAAGCTACCAGATTTTTAAAAATACACATCATCTAAAATGGCCGTGTCACAAGCAGCAGCAGTGCTTGAGAGAGCCCTCGGCCATCAATCAGGCGCGACGACGCAGCCGGATATCTCGAATCCGGCCATTGATCGTTCTAAATATGCGGATCCGAGTGGAGAGAAGATGAAGGCGTTGGTGTGGATGGGAAAGAATGATGTGCAAGTTCGTATGTGACCCTCGTCTCCTTTTTTCTCTTCAATTTCGATTTTATGGTATATGGAGGTATGATGCTATACAATATCAGATCATGGGAGCGCATCCTATGAGAGACAGTATTTGGTATGGTGTGCCGATTGTAGTTACAAAGTCATTGGCACAGTACGGTATAAAAACAAAGGAGCGCTAACTCCCCAACAGATGAAGTTCCCAAACCACGTGTAGTAGAAGACCGCGACGTGGTTCTGAAAGTCACCGGAAGCACTGTCTGCGGAAGTGATCTTCACTTGCTTCACGGTGTTATTGTTGAGTTGGAGAAGGGTGATATCTTAGGTCACGAGTTCTGTGGTGTGGTTGAGTCCAAGGGTCCTGGTGTTAAGGGTCTTGAAATTGGTGATCGTGTTGTGGCTTCTTTCCAAGTTGCTTGTGGTGATGTATGGACCCCTAGCACCCTGTGTTCTTGGTCTTTGATAATGATACTGACTGAAACTAGTGTTATTTCTGTAAAAAGAAAGAGTCGGCGCATTGTGAGAACACCAACCCAAACACTATTCAAAATGGAATGGTAAGTTGAATAAACACCCTATGATGACCAAGTAGAAGTTAATAGAAATAGTACGGAGGTAAAGTTGGAGGTATCTTCGGTTACTCCCACTTCGTTGGTGGCTTCGCCGGAGGACAGGCTGAATACGTCCGTGTTCCATTCGCCGATGTCAATCTCCTGAAGCTCCCAGATAGCGTTCCGGATGAGAAGGGCCTCTATCTCTCTGATGTAGTATGCACATCCTGGAATTGTGTTGTCGATACTGGTGTTGACAAGGGAGATGTTGTTGCCATTTGGGGTGCTGGTAAGTTCTCATGTTATGATTAATTTCAGATGTATATTGACAGGATATTTAGGACCCATCGGTCAAATGTGCGCCAAATTTGCTTTCCTCAATGGAGCTTCTCGCGTTATCATCATTGATGCTAACTGGCGCCTCGACTTTGTGAAAGAAAAGATCCCCGAAGTGGAAACGCTTGATTACAGCAAGCTTCCGAGAGGGACATCCGTTACAACCAAGTTGAAGGAAATGGTTCCCCGTGGTCCTGATGTCGCGCTAGAATGTGTTGCTGGTGAATTCCCTAAGGGATGGGCTCACTACTTTGAGATGTTGTTGGGCTTTGAGACCGACACTTCGGAGATTCTCAATGAGATGATTACCAGTGTTAAGAACTATGGAAGATGTGGTATCACAGGTGACTATGTCGGTTATGTAAGTTCTCTATCCTATTTCCTTCCTCAACACGTACTAATGTATTTCCCAGACCAACCACTTCAACATCGGTTCCCTTATGGAACGCGGTGTCCGCCTCATCGGTAACGGCCAAGCTCCAGTACAGAGATACTGGGAGGATCTCCTGAAGAAGATTGAAGATGGTACAATCGATCCATTGATCATGGTCTCGCACAGAGTCGATCTCTCTGAGATGGACCTGATTTACCATAAGTTCGATAAGAAGGAAGATAATATTCAGAAAGTGTTTGTGCAGACAAGGTTCTCGCAGCCGCCAGCACCTGGAAGTCCGGCTTTGACTACTTATAGGAAGTAGAGAGGTGGTGATGTAGGGAGTTGGTGGTTTGTGTCATTGACTGGGGTTATTAATGAGTTGATGATTTGATATAATATCTATCATATGAAGTCTTTAGTCAGTCACTTAATGTAGAATATTAAGTATTACTATCTTACATGTTTCTGAGTTATCTAATTCCCTTTCTTGCAATTGAATAAAGTCATGATGGATAAAATAGCTACATTCAACTGTAGTGTGGCAGCCAAGAATCGTAAATATACAGCATACATACACCGAACACCAAACACCAATCAATTCACCCATTTCATCTCACTCACACCTAAATCACATTCCATCATCCTTAAACAAGTTCGCGATATTCACTCACTCAATACCTCTTCGTCAGCACCATACAAATTACTGTAAATAGATTTATATCAAGCCACCTACCTCCTCGCCAAATCCGCTTACAGTACAGTACTCACTCACTCCGCTTACCAAACACACCCAAGCCCATCCATCCATCCCACACACAGGATGCAGTTGCATTTCATTGGGGTGTCGTTATCCCTGCTGCCATATTTGACAGTCGTGTTAGAGCGCTAGTTGATCAAATATCCGACATTTCATCGAGAGAGAAGCTAAGCAAAGGAAGTGCGTATCAATCAGAATCAGCACAGTTCGTCAGAGGATGCCCGGATCGAAGTGCAAGGCGAAATTTGCGCGGTATTTCGAGAGGCTCTGAAGCGGGTGTGGGAGATTGCTGTTTTATTCGCTGACCTTGCTTGTTCATTGGACATTACTGGAGAAGGAAATCCTGCTATGAAATATTCTCAGGGCGGAATATGGATTAAAATCGGAAAGGACTGTGACGATTTGTGCATTTCAGCCACGAATCGTACCAATATGTCACCACTTGATGGCCAGTGTGCGTGTGACGGCGCTTAGAGTTACTATCTAAGTGCTTCGGCCTGCATAAGAATATGCTGTGTCTCCTGTAGTTAGTTAGTTAGTTCTGTGGTCTATAATTCTAATGTTGATTTGAACTCATATTGCCTCTTCATTCGGACGTCAAAGAACGAAGTCCTCACGATAAATATATCCCAGAAAGTGTATATTAGTAATGAGAATTAAATCTAGTTAACAAGCGATTTTGTATTGATTCATGAGTTATTGCACTCGCTATGAATTAGTTGATTGCTTGAGCTGGGAGACCTAGATAGGAGAAACTCTTGCTGTGTATCTCAGCCCTCAGATAACTATATCATCACGTGTTTTGAATACTCACCTTTTGGCCAATTACACTTGATCTCAGGTGTCAGCCACATGGAGGGCAGCTGAACTTCAAACTTCCAGATTTTCATTCACCACTCTCCAGCAGTCCATCGCAGCTATGTCTATGTGCTCATATTGCTCTACGATCCCCATGAACTTGTTTAGTTCTGGACGCAAAGAACAATGTCATCATGATCACCAGCCTAGCTACAACGCTCTTGAGGCCTCAGCCCTTTCGGGTTGTCCGATGTGCAAGTTCTTGCTCCAGGCTATTAGTGTGTATACAGGACCATATGCGCACAAACCTTTCAATCAAAAAGCTTCCTGGAAGGAAGACATTCCGGTCACATTATACAGCACAAAGTTTAATCGACAAACAGTAAATTTTGCAGGTACAGAGGCAGGGGTATTTAGGGGAGGATGGATCCCAGACGACTGGCGTAAGCACATATATTATTCTGGGTTCGCATGATGTGAGCTAACATACAATAGTTGAATTCTGTACTTCGCAAAGCAGGTATAGTCATTCTGAGGACTTCCTCCAGTATGAGGCGTGCCTGATTCGCCACTGGGCAGATATGTGCTTCAATATGCATACGAACTGTGGGCATGGTAGTGGCTTCCTGCCTACACGCCTACTCGATGTGGGAACTATAGATAACGTACAGTTATCCCTCATTAGCACTGCAGACTTTCATATCAATGATCGCCGGTATTTGGCTCTGAGCCATTGCTGGGGGCTGACAATGCCGGACACAGCAAGAACAGTTACCGCTACACTTGAAAAACACAAAACTTCAATCCAAGAAGCTGAGCTACCCCGTACCTTCCGAGACTTCATCGAGATCGCCCGGCGTCTTAGAATCCAGTATGTGTGGATCGACAGTCTCTGTATCATCCAAGATGACGCTGCTGATTGGGAGAAAGAATCAAGTCAGATGGCATCTGTCTATTCGAACGCTTACCTGACAATTGCGGCATCGAGTTCCGTAGATGGAAGTGGAGGTTGTGCTATTTGGGACTCGGAAAGGTCGCTTGGCCCATTGGATGTGGATTGCGTTCCTATGGAAGCCGATTTTGCACCAAAATCGACAAACTATAAATTCCGCGTTTGGACCCGGAATCCTTCGCCAACCGGTATAAGCAATGACCCTTTGCAGACCCGTGGATGGACTCTGCAAGAGCGAGAGCTCTCTCCCAGAGTCGTGAATTATTGTAAAGACACAGTTAGGTGGGAGTGTCGAAGCTTACATGCGTCTCTAGAGTTCCCATGGGATGACAGCCTAAGCTTCAATGGGGTGCATCGACATTTCGACGCGGAGCAATCGGTATTCCTTCCCATGCCAGGAGTCAATCGACCGACTGAGTCGCCTACAGACCCGACTACAAAAATTGCAGTGTCATGGATGGAACTTATAGTCAAATACACCAGCCGAAGATTGACGAAAGACAGCGACAAATTGCCTGCCATCTCTGGCATTGCTCGAACAATAGCAGAGAAAACTTCAGATGAATATTTTGCAGGCCTGTGGAAATCATATTTCCAGCAATGTTTGCTCTGGCAGAGCGATTGGACTCATGATAATGGCCTTCAGACACATACAAAGCCACTCCATAATACAGCACCGAGCTGGTCATGGGCATCGATTAATGGCAAGGTAGCCTGGCCGTTGGGAAATTTGTACGCCTATAATCCAGATCCTGACCCTGAATTCATTCCGAAGATTCTGGATATTCACATCGACCCTCTTGGCTCGGATCCTTATGGTATGCTCAAGCAAGGGATCCTGCATCTTGAGGGAAAAGTGACTACGGCATTTTCACTCGCAGAAGCGGACAACGGCGCTGGTAGTCCGCAGCATGGACTGCACACAAAACTAAAATCGCCTATCACCCAACAGGAAATCGGATGGATCCGTTATGACATTCCACTTTCCTCTCCAGTTGGCAAAGCGAACATGATCTTCTTGATGTGCTGTCTGAATGACAAAAAGAGAGACGGCGTAGACATGTGGACTTACGCACTCGCACTCAAACCAGTATTCGATGCTACGGAAGGCACGCCTGAAACTGTGCGAAGGGTGGGTTTGGCATCCAGGATTAGGCCCGACTTCTGGAAATCCAATACAACATTGCTACGGTTGAAGATCTGCTGAATTGACTCAAAAATATCACCGCCAAAGAAATTCAACCCGAGTCCTTCAGCCATATCAACGGCACTTGGGAGCAACTTTTTTCTCGCTTTGCTGTTTCTGAACACTGCAAGGAGTGGCCTATCTATCGTGATGCGTCGGAATGGAAGGATTATCGAGGTCTCTCCACTGAGAGGGGGGGGGGCCTAAGATTTGGACTTGTATGTAAAGTCCTTTCCGCCTTGATCTTGGATCTCCGCTTTGTCTCGTCTTCATTTATCTTTCCTCCTGCTTTGCACTTTTGCTGTTTCACTCATTTTGTTGCCATATATATATATATATATATATGTGTGTGTGTGTGTGTGTTTCTTTTCATTGTTTGTAGTTTTGCTTCTTCTATAACTGCATCTATCCATCACTCCTACTTCAATCAGATTCCCATAGCCGCCGTATGAATGCCATACTTTCATTTCACCTCATTACTGCTTTCATCTCGTTCTCCCAACTCACTCCACTACCCCCTCCTCCATCAACAATCTTCCAAGCCTAACACTCCTACCAAGCGTGATCCGGCGGGAAACCCATCAACGACCTCATTCGCATCTCCATCGCCGGTCGCCGAAATGCCAATTTCATTATGCATCGCAAAAACGGCACCCTGATAGACGTCAATCTGTCCCTCCCCTCCTACCGCGCCATCGGCAAAACGAAAGTAACCATCACGCAACGCTTCACCGATAAGTCTACCAGCATCAAATACGACGTCGATGCGACTCGCACTTCATCATCTGGTGTCTGCGCGAAGCGAACAACGATTCGAAAGTCAATTACAATCGTCTGTTCTACGAGAAGGATCGTTTGGTTCCTCTGGATAGGGAAGATGCGCCGGATTTTGCGGGGAGAAGTTGGACAGTTATCCTGAGGGGTACAAGTACCTTGAGGCGGTGCAGGCGAGGTTAGGACATCCGGTTTTGACGGGGCTGCCGACTTATATGGATGATGAGGCGTTTTGGCGTAAGAATGAAATGATGCAGAAGTGGTTGAAGAGTGAGGATATTGATTCAAATTGGGATTGGTGTGTAAATAATGATTGTGGAAATATTAAAATTCGTCATTGGAGGTCGGCCGGAGTATTCATTTTAGTGCAATGACTGCTCGAAGCAAGCACGGAGAACTTTGGCCGTATGACCCCCATATCCTGGTAAAGTCGACAGATCAATCAATTTTGATACCCATCCAGGTCGATCCCAGGCCAACACTAACCTATAACAACCCCCCTCCCCCTCCCCTCTCAACCCTTCAATTCCCCCTCATGCACTGCCAACCCTCAAACCCACCCTCACCCGTCTCCAAATCTCCTTTCTAAACCCCTTCACCCAATACTCCGTCCTCCCAAGCGCATCCTTATTCTCCTTCACCCTCCTCAACAAAAACTGCAGCGATTCCTGCGCCGACCCCCAGATCATACATTTATATGTCTTAGGCGCTAGATCCAATTCCTTTACAATTTTCTCCTTGGTGAGGGACTCTTTCGGCTGGGGCTTGCTCTCAGCACACAATTGCAACAACCCGCAGCTGATTTCATCAGCCATACCTTGGAGTTGGCCGTACGCGAGCTCGATGGTAGGTCCGCCGGATTTGATGAGTGAAGATTGGGTGGAGTAGGCGAGTTTAATACTTTGATCATTGTGGGTAGCTAAGAACAGTTCAGCACGTGGATAGGGCAGGTTTTCTGAGGTGGTAATTCCGGGGTAGGATTGGCGGAGGAGATTGTTAGCAATTGTGTTGTAAGCATTATGTGTATCTTGAATGGTGTCATGAATCAGACTTCTTCGTTCCGTGGCGATATAAGCACCTCTCACGAGTTTGATTCCCAGAATCCATTCTTCTCTTTGAGCTAACTGAAGGTGCTTGAGGATGTTTTGAGGCGTCTGCTTCAGGTAAGCTTGCATCGTGGTGTATAGCAAGGCCTTTTCGCCTTTGTTAAACATTCGCATCAGATTAGTCGTCCATTGTTCGATAGTGGGTTGAATATCTTGTTGCTCGGCATCCACCCATACTCGAGCTCCCCTTGTCGCTGCCGTTTCACAAAGTTCAATCATTGCTTCTTGGACTTGAGTTGGTGGTGGTTTTTGATTTGCCAGTGCTTCAAGCGCGGACGGTCCTGCGCCGGAGAATCTTGAATGCCTTCAGCCTAGGATTCATAAAAGTGGGGGACTAGTGGACTTACTTTAAGGATAGAAAGTCACCTGGTTCTAGCAGTGATAATGTCTCCAGAAGCCCCTCTTTCCAAATACCAATAGAAGCTTCCCCTACATCACCACCCGATGTTGGAATTTCGTGTCTCGTCAAACCTCCTGAAACATTGACCTCCTTTGCGTATCCCAAGATCACACCTTTCAATCCCAGACTTTTCATATTCCGAACACTGTCCTTCACTTGAGATGGTGTTTCTCCAGCCACGAAATGATCGTAGATTAGTTTCCGTATAAGCATACGAAGAATTGGATTCCGGTCAGGATTGAGAAGCGCCGATTCGGAATTGGCGACTTTATTCATTAAGGGAAGACATATTTTAATGATTCTTGGTGACGCTAGAATCGAGGTAACGAAATAAGATTTCAGAAGCGTGTTCATTGGCATTATCGACAGAGGTGGAAGCTGCAAAGTCCCGTTAACAGATTTTCGATGCACATCCGGAGAACTGGTAGTAATTGTCGTTGTTGATTGAGCTCGCCGTTGCAACGCATAACCCCGCCATGACGTTAAATATTTCTCCCCGGCCGCAACTCTGCATAATCGACGTGAAAATAGGAGACAGTCCATTTTCCACCCTTCCCACTAAACAAAAAGAAATAATGAGACAAAGAATCTTCCATTGCAATAACGGCTTTTATAGAGAATGACACGTTAAGTAAAGTTCTACAGCAATAGTAACATCTAGTGTAATGTCGGGTGTTGTTGTTCGTATCGTATGACCCCCGCATATAGATTTCCAGTTTAACTGCCGTATCGGGCAAGATAAGTCCTTATCACATCATCTAAGTATGTGCATGAAACCAAAATAGGAATCTAAATGTTCGATCCGCCGTGAAGTTAAGGGTACGGCCAAAGTTTCCGAGATAAGGGGCTAGCTGGCTCTGAAAACGGTCTCGTGGTTGCATTGTTCTTAACACGCGATATGTAATTGGGGGACTTCTAAGGGGCGTGCTGTTTAACTGAGCTGAGCCTCATTGTGTGCATGTGCCATAATCAAGCCATAAAGTGACAGCAATTGCAGAAGCACAACAGACTGCAACGGTTAATTCTCTAATTGATGGTTTCGAGTCTTGGCGGCAACACGTCCTCCCAGTGCAACTCTGCTCTGAGAAGAGTCTCTTTTCACGAATGATCTGCCTCACACACAAGGAAATATAGTATAGTAGTTAAATACTAAAAAGCCTATGGACATTGAATGAATATCCCAAGCTTTTCGCTAGAAATATTTTCACGCGTAATTTCTAGTCTTTATTGAAACGAGAAGAATCAAGGCACAGATGTGCCTGAACGATATCGAATCTATTATATACAAAGGAAAGGAATCACTTCATGTTCAAACCATGTTGTGTCGAATCTATGAATGCATCGGTGAATGAAGATCGAATACCACCTTTCTCTAAAGTCTTCAATCCTTGAATGGTGGTCCCTTTCGGCGAGGAGATCTTCTCCCGCAAAATTGCTGGATGCTCGCCGCTCTGAATTAACTTCGCTGTCCCAAGCATAGATTGGGCCAGAATTTCCATTGCAACCCCGCGCTTCATTCCCTCTGATACTGCTCCATCCAGAATCCCATCAAAAGCCAAAGTGAACCACGCTGGAGTAGCACCTGCTAGAACAGCTCCCGCCTGGAAGATGCTATCGGCGATATAGCTAATCTCTCCGACTTGCTTGAAGATCCATTCTAAGATTTCGGTGAATTTTTCGGGCATGGAGGTGGATCCTGTCGAGATTAAGGTGATTGATTCACCAATCTGAGCTGCTAAATTCGGCATAGCCTGCACAAAAGAGCAGTCATTTTGCCTCGGACCACCAGAACGGTTTTTGTAAACAAAGCTCCTCAAACGTTCCTCGGGCGTGCCTGCAAGCACTGAGATAACCAGCTTGTTTGCCAAAGCATCGGCGATGCCATCATATCCAAGGATAGATTCTGCCATGTATGGTTTACAGGCCAGCAGAATCACATCAGCCTCGTTGATAGCCGTCAAATTGTCATCCCGTAGGATATTCAACCTGTCCGAGTAGTCAGAGAATGCAGAATTCAATCTCTTTACTGATTCTTGACTTTGCACACAGGCAATGAAATTGGAAATGGGTGCTTTTTCTTCCTTGGCTGAGGATTTGAGGATTCCAGCAAGAATTGCTGAGCCCATAGAACCTGAAGCATACTGATAAGTATGTCTCCGTCAATGGTGAGGTTGAGATTCAATAACTCACCGCATCCTATGACCGCCAGTGTCATAGACTTATGTTCGTTTGTGGCTTCAGACATGGCTAGATAAAAGGGCGAGATTTCTTGCAGATCGAGATTTGAAGATATGAACCCGATTCGATACGTCGTCGATGTACTCAATTGTGTAATGGAATGTGGCTGTTTTGTTCGCATTTGCAGGATGGCGGGGTGGTGGGGTTGGTTTTCCATTCCGATGATCCGAACGTTACAGTATCGGCTTCTCGGAATTCATCCCCGACCTCTACTCTTTGGTCTGCCTCATCCGGAAATACAGCCTATTGGTTAATACTGGCGAATAGGCCTACTCTCCCCTCCCATAAACAAAGGTTAAATTTTTGTGCGTCTTGCCACCTAAAACTTTAATCTTTGTTCATGGGAGGGGAGAGTATCGTATTGGTCAATATTGACGAATGGTCCCTGAAACCCGAATAGGTCGTCCCACCTGAATAGGCCGCCGGACTGTTACGACTGCTCACGTGTAATCAGGGGACCATAGGCTCAAGACTACAATTAGTCATAGGAGAACCCCTGTGAGAATAATACCTGATGTACCGACCGACAGTCTTAGCAATAAGAAGTGATGGGATTGATGGGACTGATGAGAACGAAGGTCTATATAAGCTGGATAGTTTCCCTAGTATATGGAGCTTCGCGCTCAACTCAAATAGTAATTCTATTACTTAGTTACCAATCGACATTTACTATTTAATCCCCTGCTTGACTGCTTCAATACACCTTACTCTCTTCTACCACTTCCACGTGACTAGGAGGTCGACGGCGTAACACGGGCGCCGCCGTGGACCTATTTTGGGGGGTTATAATAAGATTTTAAGATATATACACAACCTTAGGACAAGATGTTAGGGCTAGTGGTCTAGGTGCTTGCTGAGCATTCTGAGTATGAAAGAGAAAGAAGAGAAGTCAGTGTTTCCACCTACGTCAATATAGTATGTCCGGCCTATTCAGCTTTCTAGTCCACCAGCCCCCTTTCCACCCTCCCGTTTTGGGATCTTCAACCCTCAATCCGACAGCTCAAACTGAGTTGAAGATCATCAAAATTAATATCCTCAAAGCTACATATAAGCAGCAACATAAGAGAAAGAATTCAGTATCCAACCCACATCAATATAGCATACCCGGCCTATCCAGGTGGGACGGCCCATTCGGATTTCGGGGCCTATTCATCAATATTTACCAATGGGCCATATTTCCGAATGGGGCAGACCAGATCTTACAGGTCCAAGTTGGTTCATTCTCTATTCTAATTACTAATACCCTGTTTCAAATTCTGCCTGTCCCTAAAAGGAGCCCTGTATAACCGCTTTTGTCCACCTGATATCCTCTGGTCCCCTATATCCAACAAGATCATCAATCAGAGAGCATTGACATCAGCGCTATGTTTCAGACAATGGACATACTCCAGCGACTGCTTTCCTCGGAATGCTGACCTATTCCGCCACCCAAATCTTTATGCGCTAGCAAAATGCTTCGGAGAACTTTTTCGAATGCTCATACTCATCATGGTTTAGACAATACTCCATGTAGCGTCGGACTTCGTCATTAGTTGTCACTGGATTCATACGCATACGACTGTAGTGCTGTATTCTATCGGCTCTAGCCTTACGACAAGCTTCGTAAATCTGCAATCTTGCTGGTATTTGATCCCTGGTGGTGCCTATTGGCAAAAGAACAGCCAAAGATACGCCATCTTCGATTGCTTGGGTTGCACCTTGACCCATATCTTTAGATCTAGTGATTAGTCACATAATATTAACAAATGCTAGAGTATTCTTACATGGTAAGAATGGATGCGCGGCATCTCCAAGCAGCGCTACGCGGCCTTTGGTCCACAAGGGCAATGTTTGCATGTCAGGCAAATCCCATCCAGTGATTCCACTTTCTTCTGTCTTCTCGAGCAGGCGTTGAAGCGAGGGCGAAAAGTCCTCAAATAATTTTAACATACGAGCCTTCTTATTGTGATTATCGAAACCTGTCAAGGTTAGACCGGTGTCCTGAATTTGTTTGATGCCATGCCCCTTACCCTCCTTTGTCCACCCAACTAAATCTCGAGATGCAAATGCACCGCAGTTTAACATCCGGCCTCCAGAGCAGGGGTAGGTGATAATATGGCGGCCGTCCTTTACGAAATTGGCCAAAGCACCTGTACTAGTTATAAGACCACTCGTTGACGGATCTGACTGGACTTCGTGGGTAGGGATAAGGAACCTAAAAAGAGCTACACCCGTAGGAACTGCCTCATAGTGATTGATTACAACAGCACTGCGACATTTTGAGTGGATTCCGTCAGCACCAATCACAACATCGCCCACCGCTACCTCGCCGTTGCTCAAAAAGACTGTCCCAGTGTCACAATCCACGGAGTTCACAGGGCAGCCTTTATGAAGAATGACCGGGGTTCCCTGCCCTTGTTGACTCAAGGCATGTTGTTTCAAGGCATTGTGAAGATCTGCACGATGGGTGTAGTAACTGCTCTGCTGCATTTCAGCAATTTATCCAAGCCGTGTTTTAAGACTCGCGCTGGGTATGATGGGAAGGATGAAGATTTATCCACTTACATATTGACCTTCGGCTTTCAGAGCCTCGCTGTTAAGTGGGACTGATTCAATAGTATCAAGAGTGCCACCATCCTTAGTCACAATCTTTATGAATGTCAATTTGCTGTAATAAATTTTGGCATATACTGAGTTTCATTTACCTCTGTGGCAAGGGTGGTATTGAGCATCTCGGGCGTCAAGCCGAGCCGTTTCAAGACGACAACGCAATTTTGTTGAAGTACTACAGCGGCTCCCACCTCATTGGCTAGCTTGGATTTCTCGAAGACCTAAAATCAGTTAGGAGACGAAATTGAGGCGTGGGCAATAAACAGCTACCTCAACTTTGTGACCAGCTTGTCGTAGGGCTATTGCTGCCGCAAGGCCCCCTATACCAGCCCCTACAATGATAATGTGCAGGCTATCGTATTCAGCCATTGCTGAGAGATCAACTTATCTAGGAAAAGTGGAAGTAAATTGACACAGGGTGGCTTCTGAAGCTGGAATAGTTATAACTATGGAGTAGGGTTATAAGAATGTGGACAGGCTAAGAGTAACTAACTGGGTGCAGGATTACATATGTGTGCTTGACTTTTATATGGGTAGCATATTTTAGTATTGTTTGCTGTTTCCTACCCCTTACTAATGATGTGGTCTCTGTAAAGCAACGCCAAGCCTCGGCTTTCGCACTATTGACGATTCTCCATTCTCCGTTTCACTTAGTATGTGGACTGAGTACCCATAGGTGGGGTTTTGGACCTTTAAACCCAGTCAGTACTCGCTCTGGTGGATATCACCCGTAACCTTGATATTCCCACATCAGTACAAGTGCTGAGCAATGCTAGTTGTAAAACTGATGTTAACTGCTTGATGTGCATCTGGACTGGATTTCTATTCACCGAACTTCCATGATTCGCATTCAGAAAAGAGGATACTGTATATACGTTCTGGGCTGCGCACAAATTACTCGTTACCGCGAATGTCCGTAAACCGCTTCGCTCAACAGATCCCCCTGACCCAAGTATATAGCAATCAGCGGATCCCATAATTCTATCCGTCGATATCCCGAAAAAACCGTTAATCCGCAGATAATAAATAATCCAATTATCTTTGTATAAAATTATCTCAAACATAGAAATCGTTGTCGAACTATAAAAATTTGTATAGCTTTTATGTTTGGTATAAAGATTAATATAAAAAGTATATCCCCAGATTCGAAGTTTTGAAGCTCAAATATCCAATTATTTTGCAAATACCTGCATAGATCCACAATAACATAGATGATCTGTTACTATACAGATGATTCGCGGATTAACAGATATTCGCCAGATATCCGCCAGATGTCCGCGGATATCTGTAGTAGTACCATTTCTGTGAGAATTCCAAAAGTGACGCCACTTCTAGAGAAGTGACACTTACGGCTTGTATTTTGTTTCATAATTTCCACTTCTCCATGATCTACCCCGCTACAGAACAACCTGTAGATCTTCTCCTGGCTAAGTAGTACTATCACAGTTAACCGTTTACGTAGCCTACACGTTTCCGTAACCCATGCCTTATAGTACGAAGATTCTACATAACCATCATCTGTCCTTCTCATACTACTACCCTACGCCGTGTTCAGCTTCGTGCAAGATACAAATACGATTCGATCATAAAGCCACCCGACGAAAGTGAGACATATTGTCACTTCTATCCTAAAGTCACACAGGGACTCAGGGATTCAGGGTGTGACGACTCGCACCGACTGCACCTGAGTCGTACACGTAGTTGCACATGTAGCTGCATATAGCCATTGCATTCAGTTAGCCTGGATACTAATTCGTTAAGAGTATCGTTAAGTATAGCTTTGGGAGCATTTGGTTCTATATAAGGCCTCTCTTCTTCTTGTGCATAGCTTAGTTCTGTAGTTCAATGTTCTAAGGTCATTCAGCACTTTCATTAGTGGTCTCGTCACGCAGGGAGACGGAACGCGAGGTGACAGTTTGCTAGCTAACCAGAGTTACTAACTTACTATTGAGATTACTATTCCTCGTTCTAGGTTCAAACAAAATAGGATTATGGCGTACATGTACCTCTAACCTCTGGTTAATTACTATCTCGCACGTGAGTTACTGCGAAAAATCAAAGCTACACCGAGCAATTTTAAATTTTGGACTCGTAGTGTTTCATGTCCCAAGAATGTCCGAACCTAATACCAGCTGGCAATCGCAAAAAGCAGTGCACTTGGTAGTTTGTAGGAAATTGTAGTTGAGCAGGTGCTTGAGTCTTTTGAAGAAGCGACTTGCCCCCCCAAGTCATCAAACACTACCCAAAATTGACGTGGAAGAGAGCGACTGATGTTAGATAGAGACAGTCCTCAAGTCCAATTTTCTCGCTCTGAACTGTTGATATATCATTAAAATCACTACCAATGAATTCACGACTTGGTTTGGAACCATCTCAAATGACAAGGCCAAGATGATGGCGGCGCAACCAGAGCATTACCACACTGAAAACAACAGTGAACAAGCTCGTTATCGAAGCCTTGATCCACCACGTCTCGTAATTCGAGATCTACATGGTCAGGACAAAAAAACCAGCGATCTTGTTACGGCGCGCAATGAGAGATCACTTTCATCATATTGAGAAAGGCTAAACTTGCAAAAGATCCATAAACGACGGGGTCCTGCAACAATTCAAAGATCACAGGATGCCCAGAACTTTGATGCTGGATTTGATTATCTGGCTCCTCGCTTTTTATGAGGGCGAAATTTGAGGGATAATCGTCAGTGCTTTGAAAGCTGAGGACCACAACTGGTGGTTTCCTGCAGCGTATGAGTCTGACGAACCCAAGAGCAGGGAGAGAGTCCTAGGGGAAAAGAAACAGTTCCCGTTGAGTTCAAAAGAATATCGATATCAATATCAACACTAAAATGCATACATTTTATAGATAGCCTAGACATCTGTGGTCCTCTGACACCACTAGATATTCTATCTAAGCTGCGGCGTGGGGCCCCATGGGCCGAGTTTCCAACTTCTTGTCCCGCCCACTGGGTCCCCACGAGCTTTCTCAACCCACCCACTGGGCACCCTCTGGGTTGACAAGGACTGACACATGAATAACACATGACATTGAGCCCTATAAGCCCCTGTTATTCTTCACTTATTTACTCTGCACTGACCCCTTGGGTCGTGGGCCGGGTTTTCATTTTCTCAGCCCGCCCAATGGGGCCCCATAGAACTCAGCAACCCGCCCACTGGGCTTCCTGTTGGAACCACTAAAGTGGGGTAGGTGGGGCATAGTACCCACGACCTTAAACTGAACGTCGTAGTGATTAATTAGGCTTACGAAGCCTATAACTTCAGGCTTACGAAGCCTGTGGATTAGACTTACGAAGCCTATGACAAATAGGCTTGAGAGGCCTATAAATATAGCTAGTCCTTCCCACTGTAGATAGCAATAAAGACAGTCGAATCAAGCATCATTTGCACCTATTGTTAAATCCATTGAAGCCTATAAGTACTATACATAGTGTACTACCCGCTGAAGACGGCCAAAACTTCCGCCGTAGCCTAATTCTATCTCTGCAAAAAGAATTATTTGTTTCTGTGTATTATACTACTCATAAATCACTACAAGTAAGTTGAAGTAACGACCTTAAAGGTCAGCATCATGAAAAACTGCCCCACTCGTAAATATATACTAGTGTTCTATTTTACAATTCATCCTTGTAAAGACAGCATCACACTTTTTTTTAACTTAAGCTTTTTTATAATGTAAATATTCGACGATTCCAAAGATTCCCAGAAATTCATGATTTCACCCCTTAACACCATGATGCCCGTAGATTTATCACTTCCAATTCCTCGAATTCTATCCAGATCCACTAACCTTGATCTCGCGTCTCTTCTGTCGCTCTTCTCTATCTGTAGGTTTAGGAGCATTTTTAACTCTCTTCGCTTGATATCATCCTCATACTGCCAGTTTCCTGTTTTCCATAGTCCACCCTTTGGCTTTGGCTTTGGGTTGACAGGTACTGCTAGTCCTTTCCTGGGTGTAACGGCTGATTCTGGTGCTGTTTTAGGAGTTGCTTTGGTATTTGATACACCAGAGCCGGGTCTGTTCTCGGGAACCTGACGTGATGGGGAACCACTGTCTTGTGTGGATTCACCTGTTCCACCAGCTTTTAGTTTCTTCGTCATGTCTCTTGCATCTCTAGGGTTGGTAGTGGGCAGAGATCTCTTTCGTGATGGACCTTTGATGGGGTTTTCTTGACTGGAGCTTTCAGCCCCAACTTTTCGTGTTCTTGAATTGCTACGAGGTTTATCTGCAGTAGCATTCTGGGGTTTTTCTTCAGAATGGTCCTTGTGAAAATGCCCAGAGCCTAATTCTCGTGACGGCTTCAAACTAAGTCGACCAATGTCAGCATTTACATCCTCGCCTTTTGCCAAACCTTTCTTTTCCCATTCTCTGAAAACCTTTCTCATTCTATCTATGGGACGCTATTCTTTGAATTAGCTTATACAAATTTGGACAGCTAAGTTCTACCCACCTTTCCCTCATCATAGGTTAACATCGTATCACGAATCACATTCGTTAATTGTTCCAGTGTGGCGCCGTCCGCAAGATGGCCCCACAGTTTAGTTACCAGCGACAGTTGGGAACCTGATAGTTCATGCCTCTCACGAGTAAAGTTGTACCATGTTTGTTTATGTTCGCCATCGGGAAACGGAAGTTTAACTTGGCAACCTATATTATGGCCTGTGTTGTCTCTAGAATCGAAGAAACTCAATTCGCGTGAGTATTTCTGTGGCATGATGAGCAAAAGACTCGAGGTAATTCAGGTTTCTTAGATCAAGGCTGGTATATTCAAGAGCGGGAGTCGAATATGATTGATGAGATTATACGACTTGTTTCCTCCTGGTCGAGGAGTCTTTATACCATACACCAACAGCCTTAGACTGGAGCTACCTCTAATGTGGCTGCTTTGGTGAGGAGAATTTCTCACTTAGACCATGGCCAGCTTGAATTTTAAGGAGCAATGTCTCCATATCAGTTGTGTTCAGGTTCGCTCGATCGGAAAGCAATTCATGGGCCTCCCCTCAGCCTCTTGAAAAGAATGCTACCTACTAAGGCATAAGACTCGACCAGAGGCCTCACAGCAGCAGTTTTGCGGTCACGCGGAATGCATGCTTCGGGGCGCGCTGCTGCTGCTCCGCGTTTAACTTTATGCTGCCTTTTAGACATGCATTGAGGGAGACAACAAAGCAAAATTGATTTAGAAACACGGATTTTCTTTGGAGAACACTGGGTACTCCATGGCAGTATTACTATTTATGGTCACCACGATTTGGAAAACTGAACAGAACAGAGAAGAGAATTGATGACTGAGCAAACGGCTACGAGTCTTACTTCGACATAAAAGGATTCAAATGTGCATAAAATCCAGCGCAGATCATGGAGTAGCCTCATATATTGTATATGCGGCGATGCTGGTGCTTGATTTCAAAATTCCACGATCATTTGGGCACGTATTGAAGCAACTCATCGGACAATGCGCCAACACCTTCCAACATGGATATAGCGTCGTTGTGTAATGTTTTATGTAGCATCCAACTTCGGCCACGAACACGATTATGTCCTCATTAGGGAACTCGTCTAGATAGGTTCGTTGGTGACCTAAAGAGGCAGTGTGCCTGTCTGATAGGCCTGGGACCAGTTTCGCATCCCAACCCCATTTTTTGTGTTTGCTTGTCTGGTTCCTTTGATATCGACTATTGTGATCAAAACACCGAGAACACCAGCTTTAAATCAAGATAGCTGGATGCAGTTAATTCGTGGTGGTCCGTAAATACGATGAGAAAGTTGCTCGCCGCCGAATCAGCAAAGTCCGTGACCATGGAGTCACAGAACCTAAGCTTTCTTCATGCCCTAAATCAAAGGCATGAACACAGATCTTATCGATAAGGTTCTCAATGTGAGAATATTTGCATGGGACACATTCTTTTTCTGATCCAATATTTCTCTGGATATCACCACATTGTGTTATCCCCCTTCTGTGCGCCAAGGAGCTCACCACTCAATTGGGAGATTAGGGCCAATGGTATTGCTCAAGCAGAGTGTGGCTATAAATCCTGCCGTGGTAGAACTCCTCCCTCGAATACGGCACACATACCGATCTCTACTACGTGAAGCAACTTATCTTGCCGACGCATCTGCTAGGAATTATTTCCGTAGATACATTGGTCATAGATTTAACCCCTTCAACCCGGAGAAGCTCGATAAAAGATATTGGGGTACAAACAAGTTTCGGAATGAGATCAAAGTGGAAAAGGTCGAAAATGGCCTCAAGGACGCCAACATTGGTCTTCGAACTTTGATGTATGCCAATAGTGGGAATTTAGAGGCTCTAGAGAAGGTTTTGATGAGGGCATATGGACGCAGTGGCCGAAGAAGGCGGGAATTGCTAGCTGATTTGTTGCGGGCCAGCGGAGAGGACCTACCTCAGGATGAAACAGCTCTGCAGCAATTCATTGACGCTCGGATTGCGAAGAAACAAGGCAGCGCGCCTGTTACGGATAACTCTACATATAAAATGCCCAAGATAATGCGCCATTTCGTGGCAAACCAGCAGGCCAATCAACCTGCGGCTTCGGAGCGAGGTAAAATCAAAAGACTTTCACCAACGTTACCCGAGGAGAACATATGGGGAAGGAGTCTGCCTAAGAAGCGGGCGGCCAATATAGAGAAGAGATTCTTCGCCGATATTTTAAGCAGAATTCTACCACCATTGCCGGCGCATGAGTGGGACAGATTGGAAAGCCTTGCGTTAGGAAGAATGCCCCTTGAAGAACCACCCCCGAGACGTATCAAGGTGGGATATTGGCCCAAGTCTCAGTCAAACGACGAACTCAAAGCATACGAGCTCGATACCGTGGCTCTATCAAAACGCTTCCTCACTCCATCTCGAGCTAAAAAGTCGTCCACAACGCCGACTGGCCATCACAACCCCGATGGAAGGCCACTGAGAAGATTATATGGTAAGATTTGGAGGCTTTCTGCTAAGATGGTCCGTGGTGATCACACGAAGGAGTTGACTATTACATGGGGTCAGGATAAATCACCAGCTGGAGCTGGACGGATCACACAACCATCCGAGATTGATATGGGATTCTTTGAAGGCTTGGACGTCAAGGAAGGGTCCGCTCCAAAGGCTGGCAAACACGGTAGCAAATAACGCGACGATACTCGGAAACAGATGGCCGGATAAAGGTTATGTTTAGATCAGCGTCGGATGAGAGTGTTCCTAATTTTGCTCTGGAAGATCCAGAAGCAGAGGTGACGACTTGATTCCTCCGTATCCGCTTGCGATGGTACGGAAATGCACCGATGTGAAATCGCTGAATGCTGATGAAGTTCGTGTTCTAGATATAATATCTCAAGTCTTCCTAGCCTTCTTAGCTAATTCTTTTAAGGCATCTCCATCCACCCTCATAGTTTGCCATTCAGTCATGGCTTTCGCGCCAATACCCTCATAAAACTTAATGCTTGGCTCGTTCCACTTCAGAACTGACCATTCCAATCTTCCGCCATCCATTTTGATCACCTCAGTAGCTAATTCTCCCAATAACGTCCCGCCGTATCCTTTACCTCTCTCGCTATCCCGCACATACAGATCCTCCAAATAAATGCCCGGTTTTGCGCGCCATGTACTGTAGTTATAGAAATATAAAGCCATGCCTACTGGCTTGTTTGAATTTGAGGCTCTGGAATCGGGAAAGAGTAGAAGACAACGCGCGGGGCGAGAAGAGGATATTGCGTCACCAGTTGAGGGTGTAGTGCTCCCGGCGGAAACAATGGGTGACGGTGCAAAGGCTATGGTTTTGGATAGTGATTCAATCGTTGCTTCTACGGAAGATGATTCTTTTTCATAGTCTGCAAGCTCTTGAATGAGTTGGAGAATGCTAGGTATATCTGCGCGGGGTCCATTAGTATAATTTTTTTTGAAAAAGCTCCGAATTTGATTACCTTCTCGCACCGCATGCCGTACAATTGGGCTAGAAGCCATCTTTTCAAGTTGCGAATTGCAAGTGGAGAGCAGAGGTCTCTGGACGAATTTATATCTGAATTGATCTACTTGTATTGAAGAAGTGAAAGGTACAACAACCCGAACAAAGGGCGTGAGTGTGAGTGGTGGGACTTCCCGCAAATCTGCCGCATTTTCAAACTATAACGGGACTAGCGGAGCGGTGAAGCCCGAGCTCACGGATCGCTCCAGTCAGGACATTTCCGACTTCGAATTTCACAACCCTTCAACGACCTAACTTAAGAAAGATTCCTGACCTGGTCCTGCTTTACCATAGTTTTGATATCTGTTAACCTCGTTGCATACCACTTCGTCAGGTTTCATGAAGTCACTTAGACGTCTTGAAGAACCCCGATGAGCTGACGAATAAATTCATATACTAATGACACTGCGCCGGCTTGTTCCAAGGTAAGCTCGTTCGGTTTGTGCGGACTTTTAATCAGTTCGCAGAAGTGGAAGACAATGGGAGTTTTTGCGTCCATTGCAGCATTTATCAGTGAACCTGCTAGGATTGATTTCCGAAGGATATTTGCTCGTGGGCTTCCCATGAATCCACAGCATGGTAGAATCAGAGACTTCGAGCCATTCTCTGAGCCTCGTGACGACCGGTATAGCTGCAAAGAATGAAGAGGGCATGGATATGCGCAAAGCCTCATGATATTGACATTGTTGCTGTGCTCAAGAACGGTGTGACGGTGTTGGAGACCAATCTACAGAAGAAAATATAGGATAGAGATTTTGTGGAAGGAAAGGGCGAAGTCCAAATTATCCTATTACATGGACCACCAGATTTGATATCCTGCGACCAATCGCAACTCAATAATGTATGTACTAATTTCTACCAGGTGTTGGCAAAACCTGCAATGCTGGTATGTGTGATGATTTCTACCCAGACACACAACGCTGACATGTTTTTTAGAGAGTGTTACTGAATTTACTGAACGGCCCTTGATCTCGCTCTCATGCAGTGACACAGGTGCTGATTCTGAGAAGATTAGAAGCAATTTGCTCTTATGGATGGTAAAGGCGAGAAGATGGGGGGCTATTCTACTTATTGATGAAGCAGATGTCTACTTGCAGGAGCGCACAGCCCATGACTTCGAGCGGAACCACATGGTTGCAAGTTTGTTTTACCGTAACACTGCACCAGGTGGAATTGATCTGCTAACATCCAACCCTAGTATTTGTTAACTGTCTTGATTATTACCAAGGCATATTGTTCCTCACTAGAAATCGTGTTGGCGTGTTTGACGAAGACTTCGCCAGTCGAATTCATATCTCTATCTGGTATCCAGGCTTTGATGATGCCAAACGTATCAAGATCTGGAAAATTATGAGCAGCGTCTTGAATGTGAAAAGAAGGATATTGAGGTTCCATGGGATTTGAGTAAATGCATCGAGCGGGACGAAGATTTGAAGAAAGTGGAATGGAATGGGCGGGAAATTCGTAATGGTATGGAATCATTCCTTCTGATATCATTTTATGCCCTAAGACTGGCCTTGATGCGTATTCCTAATTGACTATGATCACATCGCAGCATTCCAAACCGCAGTAGCAGTTGCCGGATAACAAGCAACACAAGAAGGATGTTCAGAGGTTGAGTTGAAATGCGAGTATCTGAATCAGGTGGTCAAGATTTCGAGGAGATTCAAGGACTATCTTTCTATATTACCGGATGGTGATACGGTGAAGAAGATATGGAAGTATGAAACGAGGAATGCCGAATTTGATTGAGAAAAAAGAGCTAGATGAATTCAGGCTGGTCCGGGGTAGTTGATATTATAGCTGAAAATGGTATACATGGTTAGGGTTTCTACGAGATAGTTCGAGAATGACAGTAGCACGGCAATTGTTTGAATGAAGGACTGAAGTATGTCAAACTCCACTAGTGCTCCTGTCAGTTCATCCGAAATTTTCACGGGTTGCTGCCATTACCGTTTTACCCCGCAGTCACAACGGCCGCCGAAAATATTTACCGCTTACGATTTCTGATTCAAGGGATAACTTCGAATTCTGTTTCTTGACGCTCTTCCATGACACAACCGCTGCAAAGAAATAAAGAATCTTGATAGGGATTGAATCGACGCGTCATTCATTTTGACACAGTACAGTGGTCACTCATCTTTGAACCCCAGATTCGGCGATTGTTACCCCATACCGAGAACTCTGACGTAGTTTGGAGATCATCAGTTGCGCTAGCTTGTATACATCCGATGCGTCCAGAAAGGGGATATCAATATGATTGTCCTCTCTGATTCTAGATTCAACCATTTCTACGACCTGTTTATGGAATCATAGTCCAAGGCATATAATTCAAACATGGCAACCGTGAACACCACAGTCCCTACGAGACCGGGAGGGAAGAGGATTGTACGTCTTTCATATTTCAAATACTTTCCGAGCAGCCATTGACATCAATTAGGTCTTTACAGGTGGAAGCGGGAAAGCAGGTCGGCATGTCATTCCGTACCTGCTCGCGCAAGGCCACAAAGTCCTCAATCTCGACCTCATCCCATTTCCTGACCCATCTGTCGACGTCTATACCCTCAAAACAGACCTCACAGATTCTGGCCAGGTTTTCAATGCTCTCACATCGCACTTCAACATGACGGGCTACTTCGATGGGCCAATCCCAAGTCCACCAGATGTTGTTATACATTTTGCAGGTATATCTAATATCCGTTCATCAATACACCCGTCCCCATAGCTAATGCTCCATCGATCACAGCTTACGCCCGTAACATGCTCGTTCCAGACAGCGAACTCTTCCAAGCCAACGTCCGCAGCACCTACAACGTAATCGAAGCAGCCTCCAAACTCGGCGTCGAAAAGATCATTACAGCCTCATCTGAAACTGTCTACGGCGTATGTTTCGCGCAAGGTGACACTGAATACCATCACTTCCCCCTCGAAGAAGACTATGATGTCGATCCCGAGGACTCCTACGCACTTTCTAAAATCTGCGGCGAGAAAACCGCACGGGCGTTCTCTCGTCGCTTTAAAAATGATATCTATGCGCTGCGCATCGGTAATGTGATAGAACCACATGAATACGAACGGGATTTCCCGGGCTACCTAGCAGACCCGGCGTGTAGGAAGAGAAATGCTTGGTCGTATATTGATGCAAGGGACTTGGGGCAGATTTGCGATAAGGCGATTCAGAAGAGCGGACTGGGGTTTCAGGTGTTTAATGCGACGAATGATACCATTACAGTGAAAGGCGAAGAGGGAACAACGAAGGAGTTTTTGGAAAAGTTTTGTAAAGGGACGGAGGTTAAGAGAGAGTTGGGGGAGAAGGAGGCGCCGTTGAGTAATAGAAAGATCAGAGAGGTACTGGGCTTCAAGGAAGAGCATGATTGGAGGAAATACGTTGATGGCGGTTGAGATTGAAGTATCCATGGTGTGTTAGATTCGGTCTGAAAAATCATAGAGCCGATGAATTAATCAATAATTGAATGAACACTCCACAGTGCTTCAAGTGCCGCTCTAGGATCTCAGTATCTCCAGATAAATGCAATAAATAGACTCTGGAATCTTCTCCCAACGAAGAGTGCTAATCTTCATTGTTCCCCTAAACTCCACGTCACAGCCCGATGGAAAGGAATCTCTCTCTAACTCTGGGCTGACCACATTCCCTGACCAGAATTTGCCGCGCTACCTCTTTCCATGCACCCGTGATCTCCATTGTCATATCATCTCAACTTTCCAGTGGCTCTGGTCCGCCCCAATTCGTACTCCAGGCTCATTCATAAATATTTGCTGAACTGCGGATGGGCTGCCCGGGTACTGAATCAGACTTGACGAATCGGTCGATATTTGAACGTAGAGAGGTAGGCATAGTTAGGGCAATATATTAAGGCTAGAGCTTGTCATACACTTTGACTACTTGCTCAACTACTTCATCTAGAGTTCTCTCTGCTACAAGAGGTAGTTGCTAAGCAATTGGTGTATTGTTTTCAACCTTATCGTCGGCCAGTCGCTTCCCAGCCTGCCTCCCAGCTGCCCAACCACTTCATTTCTAGTCCCCAATTGACAGCTTTTATTGTGCTGAAAACTCTCATGATGTATCCTAAAAACAACAGATCAACAGCGGCAACTGTTACCAACTACGCCGGCAACTATGCCGGCATTACTACAAAGTAAGAAAGAGAATTCAATATCCGTCCTATCCACCATGCCCGATTCAGCACCCGGGCAGCCCATTCGTACTTCAGGTAATATTGACGAATGGGATAGGCTCATTGGGCAAGATTGACGGCTGGGTCTGAAGTGCGAATGGGGCAGACACCAGGCTCCCATTCCTCTCTTCAAGTAGTTTTGAGCGTCCATTTCAACAAATCCTTCTCAATAACCTCATTCTTTTTCTCCACCAACTCCTCCACATCCCACCTCGCATCCAAGAACCTCCCATTCAACCATTTCAGATCCTCCAGGTTCTTGCTCAACCACACACAAAACCCTCCACAAAGATCCTCGCTATCGACCAGATCTAGCCACGCAGATTAGCCTTCCCGGTTTGACTGGACACTTCAAGTACAAAACAGAAACTCAACACAATTATTCCAACGGCTATCAAAAACAGCCAAGCGAAAGATACCGGTGAAAGAGAGAAAGACGAGAATCCAAAACCTACAAGGCAAAAACACCTCTGGCGTATTTGGCACCGCAGTTGGCGTCGCCACCGCACCCGGATGCACCGTCACGGCCACCAATCCCTCATTCTTAAACTGATCCGCGACCATTTCCACCAAGCGACTCTGCGCAAACTTACTCACACAATACCCCGTATTCGCAATCGGGCCATTGACAATATTCGCCGCCAGACTTCCCACAACGAAAAACCCCTTCCTCCCCCCTTCACTCTCCAGCAGCAGCGGAATGAGGTAGTGCGCGCAGTGATAAGTACCGATAGTATTAACATCAAAGTTTTTCTGGAAATCGTCCGGGTTCCCCTCGGTGACGCGCAGCGTCACGGGGCCAGGGTATGCGGCAACTGGAATAAGGATGTCGAGTCTCTGAAAAGTGGTTGAGATATGGGATGCGAGGGCGGAGACGGAGGATGAGGAGGAGATGTCGACGGGGTGGATGGAGATGGTTGTACTGGGGGAGAGGAGACGGGCTTTTTGGGCGACGGTTTCAAGGTCTGAGGGGGTGCGTGAGGATATGATTATTGCGGAGGCGCCGGCACGTGCGAAGCTATAGACAAGGTGCTCGCCTATTCCGGAGCTGGTGCCAATGATGGCGACGACGAAGGGGGTCGGAAGGAGGTTGTTCTTAGGAGTTGTGGAGGGAGTGAGAGCGTGTCGTTGGGTGGGGGTGAATTTGTTCATTTTGTGTTATTTCGCTAAGTGATATTGGTAATTGCAAAATGAAACAAGAAATGAGATGGTATGAGTAATTGAATCTATAAAGAATAATTCCCTATCCTAAATATCCCTTCGTTCATGACAATTGACTCCCCATTCATGAATACGACATTTTTCGACTCATAATGAGCATCCAGGAACCGCCCAATGAGAATGTTCTTCATGAGTGGGTCACTTCGGCGAAGGTGTCTGGGACAGTCCGCAGATATCCAAGCTTATGTGGAGTAGATGGTCGTAAATTATACATGGTTCAACCGGAAGGATAACGATAACAAAAAATTGGATTACCATCTGTTCTTGCCAACGTTGTTGATCGTTCGCTCCGTTGACAGAATGTCACGTACCACAGATACAAGCAGTGGATAGAAGATTTTGCACACACACACACAAAAAAACGATGTCCAGAGCCACAAGGGCCTTGGAAAGTAACTCTCCAGGGACCGGTACCAGCAAACGAAGAAAGTATGGAATATAAACGATCCATGAAGAGGTGGAGTAAAGAGAAGTGGTGCGCCAGAGCTCTCAAATGTATGCTGTCGCTCATCAATCGAAATTTGTTCGAGTGAAAGCATCTGAGAACAAGGAAAAGAAGAAGTATAAAATCAAGGTCTCGCCATATGGACTAAACGAAACTTCGTGTACTCGGAACATAGATGCATCCCTTCCTCATGGCAAGGACACAGGGTGTGTTCACTGCAAGAACCAAAAAAACCACAGCTGTTTTGAGCTATAAAACTACCACTGAAACGGATAAGAAATGGGCTGAGATGTTGACCAGAGATGAAAGTTTATATATTGAATAGCCCCAAGAAGATGACGCATGAATATGCAGTTGAGATTGCTTTCATAACAACTCTAGGAGCAACTGCTGCCTCAACGCACAATCGAGCTTTCAGATGAGTTTTCCTAGATGCGTGAAGTACTACAAATGCATCTACTGAAGCGTGAGATGGAAGAATGTAAGCAGTAAAATAGACGGTCAGATTTGCGCAGATGATTGGCGGCTCTGGGCGACTTCAATCACTTCTCTTGCTACTCTGGCTTCACAAATGGATCTTCGCAAGTCGCAACCATTTATAAAGTCGTAGACGTCTTCACCACGAAACTTACGTTCGGATGTGGAAGTCTTAGCCAATTGTAGTTTAAAGTGCCGTGAGCGCCCCGGTTCATACTTATCGAGGTTGACATCAACTATGACGTCGAGTATCGAAAGTTAGAACGAACGCAATATACTTCATAAAGCTCATTCTTTGGAACAGGATCATAGTCAACACCAGAAAACGATTCAGAAATCCTTAGCTATCCCCCAGAAATTTGGTTTGTTGAATATATCAAAATGTCCGGACTCTTCGATACGACTCGCAATCTTTCATTCTATACAGTAAGCACATCATCACCTTAACTCGGATAAGCATAATCTGACAACTGTCTTAAAGATCCCAGTAGCCTGGGTATTGAGTATCCTACCACATAGCTATGCTATCACTCGGACGAGTAACTTCGATAACCGCAATCCCCGGGAGTATTCTGACAACCTTGACGCCGACAAGACCATTGATGAAACTGTTTGTTTTCCATGTAATTATCGAAATTTACCATGCTAACATAGGAACGACAGACCAAAGGCCGCATTCTTCGGGCTGAAGCTGCCCAGATGAACGGCATGGAGAATATGGGACTTTTCGCCGCAGCAGTAGTTGCTGGCAATGTCGCTGGTCTCCCGGCCCGAACGTTGAACCTGCTGTCCGGTGGATATCTTGTCAGTCGTGCGGTGTACAATTTCGTGTACATCAACAACACTTCGGGGATGTTGGCCCACACCAGAAGTGCCGTGTACGCAGTTGGAATTGTACACATTATGACACTGTTCGTCAAGAGTGGCAACATCTTGAAGGATAGAGCAGCAAATTTGCTCTAGGTCCGATGGAGCCAAAATTGCATTGTATATATGTACTTCTAGCGCTACTGTAGACTTAAGTAAATAGCATGCAAAGTGAGCAAATACATTGAATCCTTCGCGAGGTTCTGATTAGAAGTGTCGATATTTGGTTGCGATATCAAGGATGCGATCTGTGTGCAATGACACCTCATTAGAACTAGCGCGCCATTACTGTAGGAATGACCAAATACGAGAAATTCGCTTAGGAAATTGTTTTGAGGCTGCAGCGTGGTATCAAGACAGTTGCAGAGAATCCTGACTTCTTCCTCGAGCTGGAAGCCAAACCGTCAAATGTGCCACTCTCGACATCGGCCAAAACTCCAGCTTGTCGCCATGAAGATCTGATGGTATGGAGCGAGAATTCTCTAGACGAAGTGGCCATAGCACAACCTCGGTATCCTTATTTCGACCTCTCATCTCAAACCTACCAGTGCGGCAGATTCTTGGATGGCAAAATGCGACGGCTACAAGAAATGGAATCAGGACAATCTCCAAGGGTATTTGCATCATGGAAAGCGATTGGAGTGCCCATGGATTCCATCGCATAAATGATAGACCAAAGGATCGAAGTGATGCGTTAGATACAGCTGATCTACAGGCCCGAATGTTGAATGAGTGTGGTCTTTCGCCCATCCGAATTAGAAAGAACCGCCGCTTCCAAAAGGCTGAATTCATCAGAATGCATCAGAATGCATCAGAATGCATAGCTTCTGCGAGAAATATCTCGAGCAAGACCGGAATCATCGCTGATTATGCTATACCGTCGGGGTATCGGTTGACGCATCGGCGACTCTATCGACGAACTCGCGATACTTTCTTTCGATTGTTTACTTCTAACCATTGTCTAGCCATTTACAAGAGCTGAATGAGAAGCAGATTTCTTGGGGGCGATTTCAAAAATGCTTCGTCTATTTCAATGACGAAACAAATCGTCATGATCCCGTGGCGATGAGAGTTTATCTTTTGTTTCTTCTTCTCAGGGATAAGAATGAGTAGCAAATAGTCTACAGCTTCCTGCAACTTTCGAAGAATACAACCCCCGTCCGAAGAGAGTAAGCGGCTGAGACAAAGCACTACACGTTCAATGTGTCCTTCATCGCAAGGTCGGAGATGTCTGTGGGCATTACAAGCAGTATGAACCGGATTTCCACATCTTATGTCTACCAAGATACCGAAACTTAGCCAAGAAGAGCTTGCGTTCCGATCGATGAACATCACCATTCGTCAAAATAATTCTTGAAGCTATGGCACCGGATGTTGCTGTTCAATTGCCATTCGAACCAGATATCCTGACTCTGGTCTGCGTGCAAAGGAATCCTAACGGAACATCTCATCAACCTGAGTCGAAATACCCACACGTGATTATATCCCACATGAGCTCGAGTACTCTCTATTTTAATTCTTGTTCTGCATTCAATCGATATCCGGAGGTAATCCTTCAAATTGATTTCTTTAGCAAATCATTGGCAGTTGGAGAAACCTTCATTCAAAAGTTCCTCCGTCGCATGGTATTGCGGCCGTAACTCATTGTGCCGCATTACGAAAACTCACACAGCCACAGCGATAAAAGCCAAGCTGCAACCAATAATCGCGGTGCAATTACAGAGAAATATGCTACACTGTGTCATTGCGTACGAATTTGCAGGTTTGACGTTGCGAGATGTTGCGAAGGTTGCGAGTTTTGACGTGTGCTACGGCCGTAGAGATGGGATGAAGTTCAGACATGAGGTGCATATAAAGGCGGAATCTCCGTTTGTACAACTTTTTAGAAACTCACAAGCTTCATCCCTCCTCAGACTGCAAACAGAACGCCTCGGCTCGATTCATATCCCAAAATTATTCAACAAACGGTTCCGCCGCAAAATAATCCTTAAACTCATCGCAATGTGTTGCAAGCGAAAGACACAAAATCAAGACCAATACTACGCTCTTCCTGGTAGCACTGGCTACTCTCGCCGACCATGTTGTGGACATCGTAACGATCGCAATGGAAACTTCCACGGTCCTCGTGGCCTGTTCGGGTTATGTGCTCATCGGATCGTGCAGAAGAGAAATGAGCGGAACGGTGTTCTAGAGCAAGGGCAGAAAGGTTCGGGGAGCGAGACCCATGGAGCCGAAGAGCCTGTATATCATGAGAAGGACACTACATGGGACATGACTGTTAAGAAGGGGGATAACGAGGCGCTTGTTGAGCAGGCCGCTGAGGAACGTATTGGGAGAAGAAGGGTTGATGAGGCTTTGAGCGCTGGAAGAAGATACGAAAGTATTGTTGCTCCACCCAAGTATGAAGAGATAGTGGTGAAGGCTTAGAACCTTGTCGAATTTATCGTTATTTCATCGCCAGTTTAACTGATTTTCCTGAACTGTTGTGTGCTACCCTGCGTGGTTTGCACAAAACCAGCATGATACTTCTGACATTGGGAATAGCGAGCAGCTACCGAACCATGTTAAGAGTAAATAAAGGGATCAATCATGAATGCGAAGGCTGAGAATGCAAGTTCCTGGCAAGTCCTGAACCTGACAATATGTTGAGTGGCCACTGTTTCCAAGTTTAGCAACAATAAGCATGTACCACCAGCACTCTTGGTTGTGTTTAGAGATTAAAGGCTGCCCAGTAACTTATCAGGGTTGTCTTTAAATCATCCGTGGGATCTTGAGATGTTATTACTAACCTTGCTGCGTATCACTCCTACGTTTAATTTGGGTGGATGAGGCAAGAACGTGGAATCAAGAATGTGGAATGTAAGTCTCTGTCATTCACAGTGTTTACCGATAGTAATTCCCGTCTAACACCACTTTTTGATATATCCAGTGAACAAATCTTTCAAAAACGTCCATATAATACATCCACTAAATAGTTTTATCGAATACCCCTAGGAGAACATTCCTCCAAGAGATGCATCAACATACCCTTCAACACCTTGGCCATTTTACATTACTACAACTGAAATCATATCTATCTCAGGTCAGCAATCATAGCATACTTTCCACCAATACAATGGCACACTCACCCATCTCTATCTCTTCGATGCCTGCCTCTATATCCATCATTCGCTCGCCACAGGCATCAACCGTCACCTTCCCGCGGAATCTCATCCAGCTCCGTGATCTCCTAGCACTTCTAAGTGCATGATGCGGTTGGTTTCGTAGTTGCGAGGCTCCAGTGAGCTCGCCTGAGTTCTGTTGTTCACGAGGCACTCTAGGATGGATGAGTTGCCAGGTGACCAGCAAAGCTGATGGCCCAGTGACAGCCAGTGTGATGATTGAGATTAGAGCTTCTATCGATAGGGGCATTTCGTGTTGTTATGGTGTCGTGCACTCAAACTGCTTGATGTTTTGAGTTGGTTCCGAGAGAGAGTCGAGAGGCCCGAGCATAATCGTGAAGGAGATCTCTGACATTTAATAACTGCCATAAGATAGAAACTTCGTACTTAAATTCCGTAGGCGTGAGGACAATACGAACTGTAGTTACACGAGGATCCAAGAGGCTACGCTCCCGATAGTGTAAGGCTTCCTAACAGAACTGGGACATAGGATAGACATGAAAAACAGATTCCGGGAACTACCAATTGCGACCCGTGCAGCTCAAGGCTGCGTAAAAACAGATTATGGAACTGGCGAATCACTTGGTGGGCGGCACCAGCAGGTGCAGTCAGTCATGCATCAACCCCAGCTATCTGACCTGCTCATAATAACTACGTGCTGTACAGTCACAACACATTTGCCCCATGCGCCATCTGCAAATGCAGATTTTGGAATCGGCCACTCACTGATCATCTCGGGCTCACTACGAGAGGTAAAGATCGACTTGAGATATGGCATATGGAAAACCAGATTTCGGAACAAGCCAATCACAACACATCTTCAATCAGCCTCCTCAACCCTGCCACATTATTACTTCTGCAGAAGCCAAGGTTGCATCAAGTGCACAGCCAAGGATAATGAAAATCAGATTTCGGCACTATCGAATGAGAGAGCAGTGCGGTACAACAGAGTGCACAACCGGTATGCAATGCATTGTGACACCCATTTTCAGGCATAAATACCATCCTCCGAGGCTGTATATATGCTGAGAAGTTTACCCTCCATCTAGAAGTTATCGACCTCAAGACGCACTTTCACTATCCACACCTTTTACAGCTCTACACCCAGGTGCATTCTGTCATCAACTACCTCTTTTTTTTCCTCACTCATTGGCAACAGATTAGAAAATTGGGATTATCTCTGAGCACTTTCTCACTAGCACGACATAAGTTGTCGAGAGTCCCAATTTGTTCGGACAATACTTCGCTTACATTGAGAAGTAATTCATCTGACAAGCACGACTGAGGATGCCAGCAACTAGTGCGGCCAGTGGGGGCAAGAGGTCTGCGAAAAATGCTGAGTGGTTACAGTATAAAGATTTCATTGAGAATCTTTACATCAAAAATAACTTATCTCTTGAAGCCGTCATGAAAGTTATGGCTGAAAAGCATGGTTTCAAAAGAAGGTTAGGTTCTTACCCTATGTTCTGCGAGCATGTCTGGCAAATGAGCTGACTCTTCACGATAGCAAAGCCCAATATGAGGGAATTCTCAAGAAGTGGGGATTTCGGAAGAACATGAGTAAGGATGGATGGAAAAATGTCCTTCATCAGGTTCAAAAGCGTGCATCGCAGAACAAACCATCCATGGTCAAAGTTGGAGGTCATGTTCGAACAGAAAAAAGTATTGCGAAAGCCCGACAGCGGTATAGTTATCAGACCTTTGCAGAACGCCTGAATACGTGTAAGGAGAAGGAAGCCTCTACACCATCCGATACATTGGAAGCCATAGTTGTTACTCCCCCACCCTCGACTGCTTCTCCCCTCACTCTACCTTGGTTTCGATTCTATTCATTTTTCACAAGTAAAGGTAACTAAATATCTTTATTGTTTCAACGATATATTTCTGATGCAGACCAGTGCAATCTTCCACGGCCAGAACCTCAATGGGATCTACGGAAAGGCCTTCGATAAGCACATCTGTTCCTCTCGAGTCATCATCAGGCACGAATAGTTTTTGTCCCTACAATCACTTTACCACAAACTACAATCGCAGCAAATATCAGGCGGAAATCCGACAGCTCAGTTCCTTCCTCCCGTGTGGTCCGGATGAAAATGGCCGAATGTTGAGAATAGACTCAATGGATCCTTACATAGAGTTTCTGATAGCTATGTACTCACTTTCCAATAATATCGGACTTGATCCCATTTATAGCAACACGTTCCACGTTAGGCTTCTAGAAATATGCCGCTCAAAGGATGGACTCGCCTTTCTCCGTGTATTACTAGCCAGTCAAGAACGTACTATTATGGCCGCGGCTGAGAAGCTCTTGATACTTACTGTATCTTCAAACGATGAAAGGCTCACTAGAGTTCTACTCAATGCTGGTGTCAGCCCTGATGCCATATCTTTCCTAGAAGACAGCATTCTTAAAATCGCCGTTAAAAAAAAGTACAAGAACTTGGTATCTTTACTGATGGGAGTCAGTACGCAAGTATATCCATCCAGTTTACTTTTGGATGCCTTACACGATGACTACGATATAGAAATTGTGAAGCTCGTGCTGGACTACTTTGTTCTTGATGATGAAGTAGCACCATTGATCGAAATTTTTCTTGAAGCACTTGACTATGGAAAAATAAGATGGAGTGTTGAGCTTGTCGATATACTCTTGTCCTACTTCCTTAGATTAACTTGGATAGATTCGAAGAAGGTGGTCACAAGTCTTTTCCTTGTGGCGGTAGGCATCGGCGAGCAAGAGCTCGTACGGCGTTTACTGTCTTTGGGGGCGGATATAAACTTTGCAAAGCCCCGGAGACCGACAGGTCTCGAATCAGCGGTGCGTATGGATGATGTATCCATGGTGGAACTACTGGTTTCACATGGCGCGGATCCAAATCGAACACAACACAACGTTGAACTCCTGCCAACTGCCCTTCAAATTGCGGCAGAACGAGGAAACCTCTGTCTAGTTCGCTTTCTGCTCAACAATGGTGCTAATGTTAATGCAGCACCCTTCGACGAAATTTTCCAGCACGAGTACAAAATTCACTGGAACGACAACGTCAATATCCATATCCATCTGAAAACTACCACGCTACAGTGCGGTGTTAAAGGCCGTAACTTCGCTGTTGTGAAGGCATTAATAGATGCCGGCGCTTCTCTGGCTGAAAGTGATGGTGGTAATATATTGCAGACAGCTCTTCAGATTGCCTGCCAAGAAAGTTCGTATGAGATGATTCATCTACTTCTTTCAAATGGCGCCAAGGTCAATGCTGAAAGCAAAAGTCTTCGGATTTGGCAAACACCATTGACTAGCGCCCTGAAATTTAAGCGCGAGCACATCATTGAATTCCTTCTGGAAAATGGAGCAGATATTAATGTTCCTTCCAAGGATAGCAGATTCCCAAGTCCACTCCAGATCTGTGTTGAACTTGGAGAAATTGATATGGTGAAACGATTTCTTGACCTTGGCGCTCATGCGTTCGATTCCGGTGCCCTATGGGCGGCTACCTCTATTGGAAACCTTGATATCATCTATTTGCTTCTACAACATAATAAAAATTCCATGGGATTCGCTGGAGAGGTTTCAGAGATCAAATCGAAAGATTATGGTCGAGCTGCTATTTGTACTGCAATCAAGGACAGAAAACACGATGCAAGTCATCTACTCCTAGATGCAGGGGTCGATGTTACTCGCCCTCCGGAAAAATCTTTTTTTGCATGCTTTTCTAAACTTCCACGTCTCAGAGAGAGCCCTCGATGTGCACCTCTGGCTGCAGCTCTTTCACTAATGGATATTAATTGGGTGCGAACGTTGTTGGAGGCCGGGGCTGATGTGAATGTTTGTCGTGGAGAGGAATTTTTTGATTATGATTGTGCTTTCGACCATTTGAACTTGACTTCGTCAAATATTGAGGCAATGGTAGAACTTCTTTGCGCCAATGGTGCGCTTATTAATTGTTGCAAAGCTGTTTGTCCTCCTCTTCAATGTGCAGTTGAGGCAAACCTTCCTGGTATAGTTCGACTTTTTCTCTCAAAGGGCGCCGATATCAATTTAATGCCACATAGTTCTAAGACCCGTCGCAGAACAGCTCTTCAATTGGCAGTCGAACTCAACTTAGGCGATATTGTTGAAATATTGATCGGATCCAATGCGGATGTAGACGCTAGCCCGGCCGAACACCGAGGAGCAACAGCAATTCAATTCGCAGCAATTAATGGCAACTTCAAAATTCTTCAACTGCTGCTTACGGCAGGCGCAAATCTTTTTGCGTGCAGAGGACGTTTGGAAGGACGCACGGCGCTTGAAGGAGCAGCTGAGCATGGCCGACTGGATATGGTTCAATTTATATTGATGAAATCTACTGAGATGGAAGGATTATATTTTGAGCACCAATTCTGTCGTGCTATTAAATTTGCACGGATGGGCGGTCATATTTCTCTTTCAGAAATGATTAGATCACATCAGATAGAGAGGTATGGAAGCTCGGAATGCCGCGGACATGAAACTGTGTTTGTATTTAAATTACATCGGAGGTTGTATCAGGAGAAAAGGCTACAGATTGGAGCTATCGATCCCAGCAGAGACTTCGACGACAGAGTATATGATGAAGAGTTTGACCAAGCTCTTTTCGATTCACTTTCTGTGGTTTCGAGTGATGACTCCGAAGACCTCGAGTCAGAGAGACAGGAGCCAAACTCGATCACATCCCCTTCAGGTTTTGTCAACCACCAAGAGTCTGTCATGCCCGGCCAAGTCATGAATAACCAAGAGTCATCCACAGAAATGGATTATGTAGATTATCATAATCCTTGGTATCCAGAATTTCCCTACGAGCAAGGATACCAGCACGGATATGATGAGATGCTTATGATTCCACCTTTCGACAGCGACCAGATCGTACCGGAAACGACCAGCCCGGGTTTCATTATTGAGGAGCTCTTTGAATTTAACGTCTGATATGTTGCGATCTTCAATCGCATCTATTCGTGAACTAGTATACGACTCGCACGCAACACAGGGCTGGGGAAACGGCACTCAATACAGGTGGTAGATCCGACCTCCGAGATCTCCTGGCCGGCGAGGAAAGATTAGATCTTACACCGAAGTCTCTTGTTCTCGCTTCCTTTATACTTACAGCACTTCTGCGTGCTTCAATTCGATATTCGAAAGCTCGTCGTTGATTCAAATTCAAAACATCACAACCAAATTGTCATCACATAACTCAGCCAAACTTGACAAGTTGGGTTAGGTCCCCAAAATCTCAAAGACTTCGAGCTCACTGTCATATGGCATCCACGAAATCACATTATCGATCACTTATTCCATAGCAAAATAGGGTTTTAAGAGGAGGAACACGCAGTTGGTGACTGTGGTAGTGTCACGTTAGTGGTTCTTGTGCTTAGTTTCAGGGTGTGTGGAAGCCTGTTTAGCTTAGGAGTTGGAATCTTTTCTATCATTTGATCTTTTCATTCTTTATATCTATTAGGTTGGAGTAAGACACGGGAGTTACACTAGAAGAGCGTTTGTCGGCAGCAACCATGTCATTGGGTGGTGGAAAAACTGCTGTCGTCAAGTTTCCTTCTGAGTTTCTTTCGATCTAAGGAACCTCTTTGTTATGTAGAAAATTTTTGTTGTCAGAACAGCGTATGAATCGTTTCATTCTCCCGATCCAGCATCTACTGCTACCTGAAGAAACACCACATCCCTCATGCACAGCACCTTAGCTCCTGCATCTCTTCCCTCTTCCCTTTCATCCTTCCCACACCCTCCACACCTTCTCGTGTGCCCCCTTCCCCCCTCTCTTTTCACTCCCATCCTCCATTCTATCAATCATCCAACCTCCAACCTCCCTTTCCGCCAGCTTACCCATTATATCATCTCTACCCCCCTCCCTCTCGACATCTGTCTCAAGAAACCCGCCGCGAAAATGGTTCTCACAGAATAAAACAAGGAACGTGAAAACACGTGCACAGTCTGCGTTCTCGAAAACATACGACACATCTTCCTTCCTATAACGTGGTCAACAAAAAATTGTCATGAATGAAATATACTTACTTGTTTTATCCTCATGCGGGAGGAAGTCAGCAAGGGAGCATGCTCAACATAGCTTGCTGGAAAAAAGGTCCTTTAGGACGTTGCTCTTGGTTAAGTTTTTTTGTAGTTACTAGAGCTTTATATCCCTAGAATAGACGCAGCCACTGATGTAGCACGGAGGGATTCTAGTCTGCTTATGTATTGCGAGGGAGGAGAATATATACGGCAAATTAATTGTAAACAGATGAAAGTATAAATAAATGTGATTGAACTTTACATAATTCTCAATCTACCACCTCAAATCACTCACAGCAGACTGTCTTGAAGTCATTGGGAGTAGCCACTGTATATCCATCCCAAAGAAACATATTCCATGCCCGATTATCCCGTCCCGTAGAGTATCAATCCAGCTCATCTTAAGCGTTCCACTTCTTCTCCAAATCCAAGATACACTTGACAGCATCCGTCAGACTCTCCTCCAGACTTCTATACTTCCAATCCTTGCCCTTTGCAGCTCTAATAATCTCCAAACTTCTGCTCGGGTTCAGAGGCGTCGGAGCTAGACCCTTGGGGAACACTTGCTTTTCATCTCCTCCCTTGGGCAATCTGCTTTCCAACTCTGGGAAGTTCTTACGGATGGTGTTGACAATCAATTGCGGCGAAATAGAGCCGGAGTAGGTGATGATACGTTTATTGGAAGCGAGAGGTGAAGTCAGCGCGATGACGTGCAGGAGTGCTACATCACGGACATCGGTCTTTGGAATCGCATGTTAGCAAAACCGAGGGACAAATTAAGAGAGTTGGAAGGACTTACGAAATCCCAGAAGGGAAACTGTGCGTCTTCTACGTTCTTGTGAGTACCATTGAAGAAAGCATAGCAAGCGAATTCATTAGTTTCGTTGACACTCTTAGGGCCGGGAACTGGTTGAAGCATTGGTCCAATGATGATGTTGGGGTTGACGACTGTGAGATCGAATACAGGCTTCTGCTCTTCCATGAAAGCCCACTACGAATACGATCATCAGCGAATGAAATTGAACGAGGGAGGAAGAATTTCTAAACGTACAGCTGCTCTCTCGCCCTTGATCTTGCCAACATTGTAGCCTAGCATTGGATTTTGAGTAGCTACTGCTTTATCTTCGGTTACCTGAAAATTTGTCAGAATTCCTAGATACAGTCGTCAATACGCAAAATACGAACTGGATTCCAATCATCCTCTGTATATGCCTTTCCTTGAACGGTCATATCTTCAAAGGAATTCAGGACCGAGACTGCGCTTCCGAGTAGCACGAAGCGTTTGAGCTGCTTGCCTCCTTTCTCGTGGGCGGCCTTCAGGGCCTCGATCGTCCTTTGAGATTGTCAGACATCACGGTCATTCGAGGCTGTGGCTCGCTTACCCATTGACGGCTGGATCAATCAGATCTTTCTTGACGTCCTTGACAGTGAATGTGACAGGAGATGCAGTGTGGATGATGTAGTCAAAGCCATCTTTCTCAGCCTCCGCAGCCAGAACTTCGTTGAAAGCGCCTGGTGCAGCAATGTCGGGGACAGAGACAAAATCGACTTTGCCTTTCCACTCAGGGTGAAGTTCTAGGATCTGGTCGGCCTTTGCTTGAGACCTGACACTTGCCGTGGGTTTATAACCTTCCTAAATTATACTCTTAGTCGCGGAAAAAGATATGATACGGTGGTGTGGACCTACCTCAATGAGTTGGGATAGAATATGGGAGGCCACGAAGCCGCTGGCTCCAGTCACAAAGACTTTCTTTCCGTTTCCAGACATGATGAAAAGAGGTGATGGTTGTGATGGTTGTGGTGATTGTGACGAGCGTGATGATAGTTGTGATTTTTGGGATCACATATAGTAGGGCGAAAGGGGCTTGATATAAGTTTTTCGACTTTGACAGCTTTGTAAGAGCTCGGCGTTATGAGCCAAGCAAGCCAGAGAATATGGTGACGTAGCATGGAACGTTTGCGGTTAAAAGTCATTGCATGATAGTAATCTCTGTGCAGGTCTTTGTCTTCGCCCAATAAATCCGACATTACCCCGAGTGTCCATCATTGCCTAGATGTGACTTGTGGAATATGCAGTCGCAATAAAGGGAGGGTATGCGGAAAGATTAATAATAGTGTGCATGCCGGGATCATGTCATGGAAGCTGTGCCAATGGCACTTTACTAATCTGCGGCTCCAGGCTATGGTGTGATCAGTCATCAGCGTTCGCGATGGAAAAGCGTATTATAACACTCGTGGAGAAAACGCCACATGGACCTCGCCGTTTACTGTGTACGATAAGGCGGATTGAACTTGCACCCCACATTCCAAACATGGAGATTCTGAGAGAAAGGCGGCAACTAGCAGTTCAGCCCCAGGTTCTTATACGTACGTCAGTGTAACACGAGATAAGCAGGTAGAACAACAGAAGCAAACGCAGTAGCAGAGGGAAACACGATTGATTAATATGAGGCAGCATCCATGGTGAAAAGACCTCGTTCCCCTGGCTTTTGGTTTGAGTTCTTGAGCCATGATGGTCGGCACGAAGCGTTGGACCTTGAGCATGTGCAAAGCCAACGTCAATCCGCAAAGGGGGTCGCTAGATAGAATAAGTCGCTAGAGCTACGTCGCTAGATAGAATAAGTCGCTAGAACCAAGTCGCTAGAACTAAGGGGTTCATTGCTAATAAGAGAGCAACAGACCCAACAGCCGGCACGGAACAAGCCTTTTCAGGGACCGATCACCCCCCAACAGCCACAGCCCCCGCTCTCCTGCTCCTTTTGCCCCACCAAACCGCAGCACAACCAGCTCAAACTTATTAATCGTATCGCTGTCTGTCCTGATCGACGAGTTTCATCCGCCGTCTCCAACTCCAACTCCTCCTCCAACTCCAACTCCTGATCCTATCTTACTCTTCCTTCTGCTCGTACCGCTGCCAACAAAGATAAATACAATCCATTCCCTCGCATTTGCAGAATCGGCTCTTGGTCTTCCAACAAACAAACCAACCACTTTCAATTCCCATCTCCAGCAAACAAACATACAAACAAAAATGGCCACTCCAATCCCCGCCGGTAAAACATTCATCGACACCCTCAAGAGGTCCTTCGTCGATGTTCCCATCCAGAAGGAAAATGACAATGCGATTCCTACCACTGAGTTCCTCGAAGCTGCTGAGTCTCTCACCACCCTTTTTGGTACGTCTGCCTCTGCAGCTCTCCGTTCCCTCTATCTCCAAAAACCCCTCTTTTTCTCCCTGCAATCCATTAACCCAACAATTAGCTAACATCACCTCTCTTCATAGATGTCCTAGGTTCTGTAGCCTTCAAGTCCGTCAAGAGTGATTTGATGGGTAACATTAACGTACGTTCACAAATGCATCATCTATCTTATTCTACCACCCACCTTTTTCCCATCATATGAAACCCATCCTATGAACCACTATCCCGCCCGTGTTAGTCCCAAACCTAACATGCTGACGAATCGCCAATACAGAAACTCCGCGAAAGACAAACCGCCGCTCCAGCTGAATCGCAGACCATCCAAGACCTCGTTGTCAACGAGATCAAGACCAAGAAACACAACGCCACAGAAGGCCTAGTCTGGCTCGTTCGGTAAGCCCTTCTTCCCTTCCCCTGCCATCAATTCCTCAGATATCTATATCTCCCCACCCTATCCTCCTCTTCTCAACCCCTCACTAATTACCTTTCTCCCCCTGCTCAGCGGACTCGATTTCACCGCCCAAGCCATCTCCCAGAATCTCTCCACCCCCGGCGACGAGCTCTCCGTCTCCTTCCGCTCTGCCTATGCCGAAACCCTCAAACCCCACCACAGCTTCGTGATCAAGCCAATCTTCAGCGCCGCCATGTCCGCATGCCCCTACCGCAAAGACTTCTACGAGAAACTCGGTGACGACCAGACGAAGGTCGATTCTGCGTTGCGTGAGTGGTTGAGTGCATTGGAGAACGACGTTTCGATTTTGAAGACTTTCCTGGACAAGAAGGAAGCGAAGTGGTAGGAGGTTTGGTTTTATAGAGGAGGGGGGACAGAAGGGAAGAATGGAGATATGAAAGAAGTCATGAATGAAATAAATGAAATCAGTTGACACGATGAACAAATATGATATAAGAGCGATTGAAACAGGAGAATATCATCATGTACGCATGCATTAAGCATAGTTAGCATTCAGTAAGATTCACAAAATACAATGCATGGGTTTACAGGACCTGTACAGTACAGCAAAACCGATTGTCTATCCAAGCTCTCAAGTATTTAATTTCAACATTCACAAGCTGTGCACCCATGGTATACATCCTGAACGGCTAGATATCACCATTTAAGCGGTAGCTTTACTAACTGACACTGGTATTTCGGCTGTATTCTCTACTCCTTACTGTACGTACGTATGCTATCTAACCTCATACTCGCACTAGATTAGACCATGCCGTGACTGGACCTCATGAGATCTGGTATGTGGTACTTGGTAACCTGTAATAAAGAAACTGGAGCTTTGTTTTCCCTCGAACGAACACTTGACACCCACGCCCATTCGTTTCTCCCTATCATGCCATGCCTCCTCCTCTCGTAGAAGCCCATTATCTCCATCCATCTATCCACACGCACACTCCACTAGCATACCGACCAACGTACGAGGACGAGTACGACGAGTATGATGAGAAATAAATTGTAAAAAAAAAAAAAAAAAAAAAAAAAAAAATAGAAAAAAAAAAGTTAAAAAAAGAATGAATTGAAAAAGAAAAAGGAGACAGATGGAAAGGCGAGATTCCCAGTATTTCTCCTCCATTCGAGTGTTCCGCCCAAAGTATATTCCCATCCCAGCCAATTGCACCATGAATTATCCCATCCTATCCCGCGGACATAATTTCCCATTGCAAGCCCGAAAGTCCCACGCCCCACTCCCCGATTTCAATAACACTGCGCCCATGATATCATTCCCAACACCCATTTTCTTTCCATTTGCCGTTCGTTTGTTCATGTATTTTATTGCTTCTTTTTAATTCTGTTTTTTGGGTCGTTCTTACTCCTGGCTTCGTTCTCGTGTTGTTCATTCATCGTAGCTATGCTGATTCGGCTCATTTGCTTCCATTCGATTTGCTTTCCTTCGCTATCTGCGCCTGTTCTGCTTCCGTCTTCGTTATGATATTCCGCTTGAGCGTGTTGATTCTAGCCTTGCCCTTGATTGTTCTGCCTCCGAGTATCCCATGCCTTTCAACCAGTTGTACACTCTGTCGTTCTTGTTGTCAACGTTATCGTTTTGTCGTTTTGCGACACAAAAATCGTCTCATCACCTCCTGAATATCCTCCTCCTCACAGTCCTCAGGAACTGGCAACTTCCCACATACGAATAAATCAAATCCTGCTTTAACCCAACATATAACCTATCCCTCTTAACCTTGCACATCTTCAGCTCTGGTCTCTCCTCCGCATCCTCTCTCCGATCATCCTCCGTCTCACCCTCCTCCTCCCTCGCCATCACGGCGCTCCCCGCCAACCCAAAGTCTTTCTCAAAATACCCCTCAATCTCCTCACTCCCATCGACATCATCCCTCTCCACATCCACCAACTCTGTCCCATGCCCCGGTCTCAAGCTCGCCCGCAACCTTCTCCTCGCACTATTCTTGCTATCCACTGCAATACTCAAACTCTGTAAGTCCGGAAACAGCTCGTGGATGCGATGCTGCGGCGTCGGTAGATCGCTCGCCACCACCGCGACAAAGCGCATGTGCAGACTATCTAGCGCCACGTTCCTCCACCCTTTCATTGGTGCTATCGATTTAGGCGTTTCGTCGAGCAGGAACCACCGCACGTCGAGGAATATCGACGCTACGCAGTTAAGGAATAGAGTATCGACTGACGGATTGAAATAGAAGGGTGTTATGCCAGCGACGGCTTCGCGCGGCTCACTGACGGGCGGCGGGTCGTATGACATTAGTTGGTAGTGCGCCAGAGCGACATTGCGGGCTTCGCGGTTGGTGTGGAGGAGAGAAGGGATCTGCCGCCGGTTCGAGCGCAGTTTGGTTTTGAAGTTGTAGGGCGAAGAGGTCGGACAGCTGGGGTAGAGTTCGTGAACCAGGGGGTCGGGTATTGCTGCGTTCCAGATAATGAGACGGAGTTCGGTGGGGAGGTTGGAGAAAAGTGGAAAACGGCGAGTGAGTTTGGATGTGAGATTTGACGATAGTTTGCTAATTGCCTTTCGTTTGCCTTTTGATGGAAGTGCGGGTTGAGGAGTCGGATAGATGGTCGTCGCATTGTCGTTGGGAACTGTAGGTTCAAGCGTACTCGATATGCTGACTTTCGACATCGCTGCTTTTCGGATCGTGATAAGATAGAGGTAGATGAATACAATTCAATATCTCCAGATTTGAGATCAGGCAGCTGAATATCTATCGAATTATCGAGTTCAATGGCGAATTCAAATGACTCGTAGAATTCCCTGTGCAGCTGTGATGGGCGATGGAAGTATTAGGGAGAGGTTGGTGCGACAGCTTAAGGTTTGAACAACCAAAATGTGTAGTCCAACTCCAAAGGACTCGACTGTGGTGTGAAGAACGAATAAAACCGAAAATCATCGAAACCTGCAATGATATGGGAATAACGCTGCGTAATTCAAAATCACATAAAATGCTAGAGATCCGTTATCTGGTACTCGAGTATCGTATTGTTGATGCGGGTAGTTCTAAGCGTGAAGAAGCATGAAGCGGGGTGTGCGCGAAATGTTTGGTTGTTGCAGGTGACGGACGAGGCTGAGCAAGTTACAGTAGACAAATTAGGAAGTTCAAAGACCACCAGCACCGCTATGGACTCAGGGGTTTTCATCACAGTTCACAGTTTCGGATTCACCGAGATAGCATCATCTGAATCATGTTGTTGGCATTTTCCTTATTGTTCCTAACAATTTATCTAATACCGAGAATTCGTCTTCGGCTCTTGGTCAGAAGAGAAACGTACTTAGTAGGCACGTCCACGTCCTTCCTTCGATCGTCGCTTCATCAAAGTGCAATGCCATTACTTCTTCGTCATGATGTACCTACTCGACCAATAACTTCCTCGAGTATTACATCGCCTTGAAAACCCAATCACGTCTGTATCTTCCTTCTGAGCATCCCGCAGAAACTTTCAAAAAGTATACTGTCATGTCCTTTCAGCCATCTAATGACGACTTTCATGCTAGCAATCTCTTCTATGGGATACAGCAAGCAAACCTTAAAACCGAACTTCATGTTATCCATAACAATATCTTCCATCATGGCTTCATCCGAGGTATCAGGTCTATGTCTCCTTGCAGCTCGTGACCATACAGCCTTATCGCAGAATCCTATTCCAGTAGAAACATTGGCCTTCCAGGTCCAGTGAATGGGAAGTTCCTCTAACACATGGTTGATACGGGATGCAATTATAACTTTATCGATTCCTCTCATCTATACATCAGTTAGCAGCCGTAAAGTCTGCCTGCGAACATACTTACGTCGATTGTTTGCTCTACCGGGACTGGCAGTAAACTCTTCTGTAGACTACTACACCCACGAGATGCAACCATACTGGGTCTTAAGTCCATAAAGCTCCAGCCGACTGCCCATCTTCGCGTCCTATTTCCTTGTACAAACTCCGTGACTGCGTAGTTGTCAATCCCTTCATGTTTTAGTTGCTCGATGATTTGGGCAATACTGGAAAACTTCCCCAACATCGAAGTATACCATTGCACTCTTTCGCGCAATACCAAAGAGTCTTGAATCATTCGCGAGACGAAAGCAACTTCTCCCCCATCACAGACCATTTCTGTTTCCGAACCAGTGCAGGCTGTGAAGGGCGGTCTTTTCTTTGATGAAGCTGATGATACTAGATCTTCTTTTGACGTGTAGAATGGAGGATTGCACATAGTGAAGTCAATACTTGGGAACAGTGAGTATCCATCATAAATTCGGTAGATATGATTTACCTGGCCATTTTCATAGCATCCAGAGGAACCATCGTGCTACTTGCATGTGTCTGAAGGACATGTATTCGATCATCCAGACCATTCATCTGAACATTCCGCCGAGCGAACTCCAGGCTCTTGTTATCGATATCTGAATACGACATTAGCATCACCACAAGAATGCAGAGTAGCCATAATGTATACCCGTAGCAGTAAATCTCCAAGTACTCCGCTGGGCGCATCCCAGCAATGGGTAAATACAACTAGCACCCGTACCAATATCAAGTCCATGAATACGCCTTTCTGGCTCATAAGTCTCTAAAAACGTCCTGCTTGACGTATCGAGAAGAGCTTGTATCCATAGGATGTAGTTCAACCGGTTCGGAACCTACTACGCGTAAGTATCAGCATCGAATGAAGTGGTAAAAGCCAAACATACAGGTGGACAAAGTCGATCATCCGGAAGCTCTAATTTCAACGCAAAATCTCTCTTCAATAATGAGATTGTGAGTTGTTGAACTGATTTTGGGTCACTAAAATCCAATTGGCCGTTTGGCTTCAAGCTGCAAGAAACTTCAGCGCACGAAAGCGAATTTCTGCATCGGATATATGGCTAAGATGAACAATGGGCAGAGGTCTCCAAACACAAAGTCATAAACGAAAGTGGCAGAACCTACATTTTAGCAAAATCAGGATCTTGCAGAGCTAGCTGTGCGAAATCCACATCTTCTTGGTAGATATTTCGCGACACCGACATGTTCAAGTCTATAATAAGGACTAATAAATTTGGCAAGCAGTCGATATAAATTCCGATCTAACGCATCTTGCGGCTTTTTTAGGTTTGCTATTGTCGATGTTGTGACCCAGAATCCGACTATTAAGGGACTGTCACCTAGCGTGCGGTAAAGCGGGGCAAGCCGTAGCTTGGAACTCTACCGGGTAGCGGGGCATGGAGGGGTGGATAGAAGTTCAATGCTATATTCTGCAATCTGGTATCATTCGTAATCTGATTTCCTCGAGCTAAAAAGCCACCCTAACTCCCTCCAATCCTCCAACTTCATGTAGATCGTTCATAATTTCTCATCATCTCCAGACTTGTGTTTCTTCGATGCATGTCCCGCATCATCACTAGGATCTTGAGTTGGAACTTCGGGAAGCTCAACCTTGCTTGCATCTGTCTTCTCGGCGGTCTCTTGTAACACAGATCCATTCTCTGCAGACTCGCTTTCAGTAACTTGTTCCCAATCGTCATCGGCTTCGGCTTCGGTAGAGGGGAAGAATCGTCTAGCAAATGCAAGTGGTTAATTTACCAAGTTGGACGGCCAAAGAGGAAAAACTCACGGAAGCCATTTCTCGTAGGCAGCCACATCCTTGTCCACGAATGTGCAGAAGATAATCTTCTCTAGTTTTGAGCCCTCCTCACTTTCTAGGAAATCTCTAACCGTCCTAATCGCAAGGGGTGCCGCCTCGTCACTAGGATAGCCATAAACCCCAGTGCTAATAGCGCTGAAAGCAATACTTTTGCAATTGTTCTCCACAGCCAACTCCAAACCAGTCTGGTAACAGCCGCGCAGGTTCGTTTCGGAGTATTCTGCATCATTTGAGTCGTAGACCGGTCCAACCGCATGTATAACCTTCTTGCATGGTAGATTGTACGCGTCTGTAATCTTGGCGGATCCAGTTTTGCAGCCGTTTAGCTTTCGGCATTCATTGCGCAAGCCACGTCCTGCAGCATTGTGTATAGCGCCGTCGACTCCTCCTCCTCCAAGCAATGACCGGTTCGCAGCATTTACTATCGCATCAACTGCTAGCTTCGTGATGTCGCCTTGAATTAAACCGATTTGATCATTGAAGGACTGATTCGGAGTTGGGGCGATTTCGCTGGCTGGGTCGGCTTTGTAAGGAGTCAACTTCTTTAAACGATAAAGAAGTGAGACGGTTGGAATCTCAGCGGCAGATATGTTTGACATGGCTCTTCTGATACCGTTCATGAGCTCTTTTTACAATGGTATGGCTATTGTTGGTGGCGATGTGATTGAAGGTTAGAGATACAAGCTAGAGCTCAAGGCTGCCATAGCTCCCAAGTCGTGGCTTTATCAAAACAGAGTGTGCGTAGAGCCACGAACTATGTAGGAATGATATTTCTCATTCCTGGTCGCTGTCCCGTCCTGGGAAGAAAGACTACTTACTCTATTCTACCGAGTCTACCTCCCTTTTTACTCAGCTTCGTTAGAAAATACCGAAGGACTCCCAATGAAACAGCAACCCTCATGAGATTCAACATTCGGCCAAATGTAGCACGTCAAGGGATCTTACGGATGCCGTTGCAATTGGACTGTTGATTTTGAAATACCTAGAAGTCACCATGAATAGGTTGTGTAGATTCTTCTTCTGGCAGTCTCCTTGTTTTAGCCTTGTTGAACTTTTCCATGTGATGAGAGCTGCCCTTGCTCAGGTCAATAATGTGTATTCAAGGGGAGAATAAGTGATTTCAGAGAAAGGGATGTTTGCGTTCGAGCCACAACGGTGGCTGGGCAAGCTGCGCTACTTGGCCCACACAGCATTGCAAGGTTAGTGAGGTTGGGTCGGAAGGCTGAGATCTATTTGACTCACTCCCCACCATCACTGACCCCTCCATCCAAACTTTCTCCAGCAAGCACATCTAAATTACAAGAGCTCCTGCTATTGACAAGAGTTTACTAGACGATAACCCAAAGTGATCTTTCTTGTTTTCGTCGATACTGACTTTTTCGTGGTTGTTATCTTACCATGGCGGACGCAATTACCGAAGGGGCGGCCAAGCTCCAACTAGATGAGGAGACGGGTGAAATGATCTCGAAATCAGAACTGAAGAAGAGATTGCAGAAACGTGCAAAGAAAGCTGCCCAGGCGAAAGCAAAGTCGGACGCACCGCCAAAAGAAACCTCATCAAATCCGAAGTCGAAACCTGAAGATTCAAAACCCACTGAATCAACAAACATTTTCTCTCAGGGATTCCTTGCTGAAGTTTACAAAGAGCGGCCAATGAAACCTGTCTATACTCGATTCCCTCCTGAGCCGAACGGCTATCTACATATTGGACATGCAAAAGCCATTGCAGTCAATTTTGGCTTCGCTAGACATCACGGCGGCGAGTGTTATTTGAGATACGATGATACAAACCCTGAGGCAGAGGAGGAGAAATACTTTACAGCAATTAAAGAGATGGTGGAATGGCTCGGCTTCAAGCCTTACAAAATTACATACTCTAGCGATAACTTCGACAAGCTCTACGAGAAGGCTGAAGAACTCATCAAGCTAGATGGAGCTTATGTTTGTCATTGCGGCGGTAAGACTGCCTATGGACTTAAACACTGTAAATCAAATACTGACCAAATCTTCAGATGCTGAGATCAAAGCTCAACGTGGTGGTGAGGCTCGAGGTCCACGATTCCGATGTGAACATGCGAGCCAGTCAGTTGAGGAAAATTTGAAGAAGTTTAGAGCTATGCGTGATGGCGAATACAAGCCGAGAGAGGCATTTTTGCGTATGAAGCAGAATATCGAAGACGGGAATCCTCAGATGTGGGACCTTGCTGCATACAGAGTCTTGGATGCAGAACACCATCGGACAGGTGCAAAATGGAAAATCTACCCAACCTACGATTTCACCCACTGTCTATGCGATAGTTTCGAGAACATCACACATTCACTTTGCACAACTGAATTCATCCTATCGAGAGTATCGTATGAATGGCTCAATCGCACTTTGAAAGTTTATGAGCCAATGCAGCGAGAATACGGTAGATTAAGCATAACCGGAACTGTGCTATCAAAACGAAAACTCAAGAAGCTGGTCGATGAAAAATATGTCAGAGGATGGAATGATCCAAGGCTATACACTTTGATTGGGATTAAGCGAAGGGGTGTTCCGCCTGGAGCAATTCTGGAATTCATCAACGAACTGGGTGTCACCACTGCTCCAACAAACATTCAGCTTGCTAGATTCGATCAGACCGTACGCAAGTACTTGGAGCTTACAGTGCCACGTCTTATGATGGTATTGGACCCAGTGCCTGTCGTCATCGAGGATGCAGAGGAAATGGATCTCGAAATCCCATTCTCCCCCAAGGTTCCTGCGATGGGCACACACAAGGTCAAATTAACCAAGACCGTTTACATTGAGAGGAGCGACTTTCGAGAAGAAGACAGCAAAGACTATTTCCGCCTCGCACCTGGCAAGTCCGTTGGTCTTCTTCAGATCCCATATCCCGTTAAAGCTGTGTCGTTCTCGAAAGACGGAGATAAGGTTACGGAGATCAGGGCGGTTTATGATAAGGAGGGCAAGAAGCCAAAAACTTACATTCACTGGGTTGCGGAAGGATCGAGGAGTGTTGAGGTTAGGATTTTCAACTCGTTGTTCAAGAGCGAGAAACCAGATGATGCGGAAGGCGGTTTTCTCAACGATATCAACCCAAATAGCGAAGAAATATGGCCACATGCGATGATTGAGTCTGGCTTCGACGAAGTCAGAAAGAGGGCCCCATGGCCGGAGGCTGCAGGTGAATCAGAGTTGGGCAAAGGAGGCCCAGAATCAGTTAGATTCCAGGCCATGCGCGTGGCATATATGGTATGTAACTTCGTTCACGTAATAAAGTCATAACTAACCTTTGTAGGCAATGGATTCGGATTCCACCGAAGATAAGGTCGTGCTCAATCGCATTGTCAGTCTGAAGGAGGATGCTGGGAAGTAAAAAATGTGTGAATCGTTTTGACTGAAGGAGTACGAGTCTTTTGAGATACCAGAAAGTAAAATAAATGATGAGATCTAAACATTAGATGATTCCCAGTGCAGGTGAAGTAAGACCGTACAATTTACTATGTGCATATTACAGGCGTATTAAAGCATTGAATTCACATAGCTGTTCACGTCGCTACCAATGACCTCAGAAGATTGCAGCTTGTCCATTGTCCACTCGCAATGCTTTCCCGAATTCCAAACCAAAAATATTCCAACAACTGATACGTTATGAATGGGTAAATGGGGTGTTTAAACGATGAAAAAGTCATTTGTGATTATGATTACCTTTATTGTCTTATCACTTCACCCTTTCTTACTCTAAAAGGTTTTATCCATAGTTTCTTTAGTACTCCGTATTTCAATTTTTCAAAAATGTTCAAACATTCAAAATAACTTTGTTGATATTCGCAATAATTAGAATGTAGTATATTAAGCATTAAGAAGTGTCTAAACACAATTAACGGTTCTATGGTGTAATGGTCAGCACGTCGGATTCTGATTCCGGAGATATTGGTTCGATTCCTATTAGAACCTTCGTCAAAGAAGGTTCTTTCAATGCTCAGTTCAAATCTGGGTAGTAGAACACTTTTTGTTTTTTTGCATCCTGAGCTACTATCAACCGATGTTACTTGTATCACGTTCTCGATAGTTTAGGGAGATAAATGTCTTTTGTTCTTGGGAAAAGGAAGACTTACCTCTGCATGATATTGTAGAAAGATAGATAGAGCGGCAACAGGCGGGGACCAGTTACATTACGTAATCCATCAATGAGCACCCTTGAACCCCGCGATTTATGTCTTTGATTTTTTTTTTTCCCTAGCCTATGCCAGTTTGATGGCACCAACTCTTTAATGAGTCCTCCAGATTCCTCTTTTAACACAATCTTTATCGCCACCAAACAAATTTGAACAACATGGCGCCATCAGCAACTTCTCCTGCACCTGAGGACGCCACAGTCGATCCCACCGTCCTCACCCTCCGCAAAACCCTCTGTAGCGAAAGCTCGCCGCTCGCCCTTCGCTTCCGCGCCCTCTTTTCCCTCAAGCACCTCGCCTGTATCCCCAATACCTCATCTACCCTTCCCGCCATACAAGCCATCGCCGCAGCCTTTACTTCTCCTTCTGCACTCCTCAAGCACGAGCTTGCATACTGTCTTGGCCAAACACGGAATGCTGCTGCTGCGCCGATCCTCCGCGGGGTGCTCCAAGATCGCGATGAAGACTCCATGTGCAGACACGAGGCTGCAGAGGCGCTGGCTGCGTTGGGTGATGAGGGAAGTTTGGGTTTGTTGAGGGAGAGGAGAGATGATGGTGAGGAGGCGGAGGTGGTTAGGGAGACGTGCGAGATTGCAGTGGATAGGATTGAGTGGGAGATTAGTGAAGAGGGGAAAAAGGAGAAGTTGAGACAGTCGTGAGTAGTTACATTGTTCTTTTGCTTATATATACCATGCGCTTTTACAACTTGCTTACGAATTTGCGACATTAGGGACTTCGCATCGATCGACCCAGCACCCACGATCGAGGAATCCAAGTCACAATCGGTGGAGAAATTAGAGGAACAATTATTGGACACTAAACAACCTCTATTCCTACGATACAGAGCCATGTTCGGCCTTCGAGACCTTGCCTCGCCTCCAGATCTACCCACTGCTGTCCCTGCTGTCCAAGCTCTTGCCAAAGGACTCCACGATCCATCCGCACTTTTTAGACACGAGATCGCGTTTGTGTTCGGGCAATTGTCGCACCCGGCGTCAATTCCTGCTCTCACTGAGTCGCTTAGCAACCTAGAGGAAGCCAGTATGGTCAGACATGAGGCTGCAGAGGCTTTAGGTAGCCTTGGTGAAGAGGACGGAGTTGAGGATATCTTGAAGAAGTTCTTGAACGACAAGGAGCAAGTCGTCCGTGATAGTGTCGTTGTTGCATTGGATATGGCGGAATTCGAGAAGACGGGCGAGACTGAATATGCGCTCATCCCGGAGAGTGTCGCAGCCGCAGCTTAATGGTATTCGCGCAAAAAAAAAAAACAAAAAAAAAAAAATCAAATGTATGCCCCTTAGATACGTTGCTGGTGCCAAAGTGCTTGGGCCACTAAAATAAATTCTTGTATCAACAGCATCCCTTTGCGCCTAGTGATATACAATTCGTGATTCGTGAAAGACCTGTTCTCTATGTCCGTGTCTCGTTCCCGGCAGGCAAAATATGCCAATAGCTCAATTGTTTTCAGTCCACCTACAAGCGTCAGCTCCGAGTAATTGTTTTTTCAGGATCAGTAAAATTACCTGTTTCCGCAAGTACAATGGTAAAAAATGGTACTTCCTTCATCTGCACTTCTCAATTGCACAGCAGTAAACCTGACTTCCTTTGCTCCACATTCTGGACAATCCGTTTTACTCATGGCTTGATTTTCGAAATCACTCTTCTCCACGGTTTGCAACATGGATCTCTTTTGTCTCAACAGAGAAGGAAACGATGCAGGCTTCGTTGTTGTTATGATAGTCTTCGAGGCAGTATCTACATAGACGACCGCAATCAGCGAAATGCGCCTATGAACATTTTGGACAAAACATTGCAACAAACCTTTATTCTCTGCGCCGCAGCATTCGCATACCAATATACTGTTCTTGTTTCCTGTGGAACTCTCCAACAAGTTACCACAATCTGTGCAGAAAACCAAGGAACCGACGGCGGACATTTTGAGATTGATGTATCTTTTCCTCTGCTTGGTGGATTAGAAGTTCTTGGTAATGTTCCTCAAAAAATAATTTTTGGATGCAAGGCAGAGAACGAAAAGGCGCGCTAGCCATGGACCCACGGACCCGTGGGATAATCCGGTGGTAGCGCAAGGCTGCAGCTGCAGCTAATCATCATTAGTTCTACCAGGTATGTCTAAATAAAGGTGAAGTGGAAATTCGAGCAAACAACCAAAAAAGAGAAATATGCTTCGGGTCGATGAGGATTCCGGCGTCTTTTAACCATTGCAGATTATACAATATGCTTGCGCCAGCACATTGAAAATCTTTAGAAGAGTCCCAGGCGCATCTTATGCCAGCCCTCGATCTCGCGGCCGAACGATACCTTCTATCCCATCATGGCTGCCCCGAACGGATATGGATATGGATATCAAAATCGCCATAATGCGCCGAGTAGCGCGTCAAATCCTAGGGACAATCGGCCCATGAGGAGGGCTCCATTCACCGTCGACGAAGCACTTCCTTATTCACCTTTCTCTTCTGTCGTTCCTTTCAATTCTGGTAATGGCTTCACTCCTGCTCTCAAAACTCAACTGCTTGATCATTCGAGCCAACTAACCACATAAAATTTGCAGACATTATACCTTTGCCCTCTATAGGCCTTCGTTCTTCTGTTCCAATATTCTCAACTGCCGCAGAACTTGAACATGGCAGACAGAGTCTCGAAAGTTTGAACATTGATGCGACAAATACATATCAAACACCTCAACGACTGGAACGAACACTCAAAGATCTACAGCAATTGCTGAGACCAGAAGAGCATATAAAATAGCAAGTTTGAAACTCCGACATGCTTTAATCTCAACTGACGTGGAAAAGCAACTTCAAGGTTGGGCCCAAAATCAGTTCCCGTTCCGAAACAGCTCCGTTGAGGCTGTCCCTCTCTCCATTTGCAAAGATGCTTTACGATTCAACTGCCGTGGAATACCAGACACCAGAAGTCTCAAATGCGTCGACGATGAGGCAAAAGATTTCCCAGCACAAGGCAAATTCACAAACGAAGCCGAGAAAATCATCCAGCACTCACGCTCAAATGAACCAACATGCGTATAATTCCAATGCCACTGTCTTTCCAGAAGCTACAACTACAAAACCGACTGCGGAAATCGTCACACCAAAGTCTTCACAGGTTCAACCGAAATCACAAATTGCTGTCGTTATTCCTGCTCCATCTATAAAATCGCCTATCCAACAATCACACAATCCAACTTCAACCCCAGTTCCGATCATTAAGCCCGAAAAATCTTTGAAATCAATTTCAGTGGTTGTGCCCCAACTTCGGCAACCGCAGAATCCCATTCTCCCACCTCCGCAGCCAATTCCTTTACCCCAAGCAAAAACCCCCGAGACTCCACATAATAAGCCAAGCGTTCCGCCGTCCTCATCAAATCTCACTCTGGCAGTTGTTATTCCACCACCTACGCTGCGCTCAGAAGAATACGAAGTGGTTGCAGATTTACCAGATTCACCGGATTCTCTCCAAGCCGCTTGGCGAACAAGAAAACAGGATGATTTTGAGGAAAATGTCTCAGGGGTACTAGATCAAAGGGAAAAGGCTGATGCTGCTATTCGAAATTTACGAGAATATCTCCAAGATCTCTTTGAAAGCGAAAATCAAATTCAGCCGGGCACGGACTTGACGGGTCACAACTACTTCATATCCACGGATGATGGTGTCGGTCTTTCCGCTGCGGCACAAACCAAAATCGATGCCCTGCTGAGCAAGGTCATAGAACTTGACAGGTACAGGCAAGTGCCTTTGGAAGATCTCCTTCGCTTACAAAAACTATCCGAGGCTTCTTCAAAGGAGGCTGAAACACTTGAACTCAAGATTGATGAGGAGATGGGAGAAGCAGAAGTTGAGGCCCTGTTCAACCACATACCGCAGGCCGAGCTGGGTTTGAAGTCCGCTCGTACTTCATTGAGACTCATGTCAGGTGGTCGTGAAGAAAAGCAACTCTATTCTGAGGATGTGATACAGTCAGCTTTAAATGCATTCAAGAACATTATGGATTGTTTCATAGTTCCCATCGTGGAATTACGCAGTACTGGATCGACATCAGCCCTGTTTAAACTACTCTCCGCGCAAAAGAAGGTTGTTCTTAATCTACTAGGGCAGTGCCGACGTCTCTTATCACTTATGGCAACTCTTGTAGCCAACATTGAGCTTTCAGAAACTGTTATTAATAGTCTTGAATTTGTTACCTCGACGCTAATCTTCGTCGAAAATGCCCATGCGGAAAAAGACTCTGTATTAGGCATTGCGAAGTTCGATACCTTGCGAGTCGTAGCAATGGATGTGCTTGCCCAGATTTTCTTCAACAATCCTGATCAGAGGTCTGAAATTTTCAACGAGATTCTCACATCACTAGAAAAACTTCCAGTCACGAAACAAAGTGCTCGTCAATTCAAATTGGCCGAAGGTGGAAGCATTCAACTTGTTTCTGCTCTGATCATGAAACTGATTCAAACGAGTGCGAGCAAGACGGATGATTCAAAAGAAAAGCGAAGACGGAAGGCTGCTGACGCTCTCACCGGAGATGATGATCCTGATGTTCAAACCAATGGAAATACAGATGACAACGGCCGTGCACGTTATGATACAGAGAGTCGCGCAGTTCAGCAAAATGTCACAGCAATTCAGGAGCTCAGAGAATGTGTTTCGCCTTTACTGGAGAGTGCGAGATCGAATGCAACTTATGTGGTCAATTTCATCATTGGCAGAGCGATTAAGTCCACAAAGAGTGGTGACACGCCTTATCGTAATCTTCTTGATCTGTTCGTCGAGGATTTTATCACTTGTTTAAATTCTACCGATTGGCCAGCCGCCGAGTTACTTCTACGACTTTTCTTGTTCAAGATGGTACAATTGGCCGAGGGTGACAAAACTGCTGCGCCTGCTAAAAACATGGCTCTCGATTTGCTTGGATCCATGGGTGCTGCTATCTCCGAGTTGAACTCTCATGTTCGAAAGTCTGCTGCAGCCCTCGAATATCGCGATGATCCTATGGGTCAAGCTCTGTCTAGGATGACGGAAGAGACATTAGAAAATAGGGGAAATGTTCATGAACTTGTCAGCTGGAAAGGCCCCTTCCACATGTCCCTGGATTACATGGAAAATCGATGTCAATCCGACCCCCAGCTGGCAAGTGGTCTTGCCTTTCTGGTTGCCGAATGGGCTGCAAAGGTCTGCCAATCATACGATCAAATCGATGACAGTGACCCAGATGTCGAAAATATTGAGCAAAATTATGGCAGAATAGCCTACCGACTCAGAATGATGATTTCTGACAAGCGCTGGTTCTCTACTGAGCATGGTTTTGGTGCTGTTATGCCTAGTCATGCGCGTCTAGCCTATTCACTGACATTGCTACACTCGCAGTTCTGTGGATCTTTCGGACGCGTTCTCACTATCTTATTGGGGTCTATGGCTAGTGAGCAGGCTACGGTTCGTACCAAGAGCTTGAGAAGTGTCAACCAAGTTCTGGAAACTGATCCCAGTATCCTCGACCGGGAGCCAGCAGTGAAACAGATGATTTTAAGATGCTCCAACGATTCTTCTCCTCAGGTTCGAGATTCCGCTCTTGGACTTATCGGCAAATGCATCGGGCTAAGACCAGCCTTCGAAGTTGAGATGACGCCCAGTATTCTTCAACGTGTCACCGATAGCGGTGCTTCCGTACGCAAGCGGGCTTTGAAACTGTTGAAAGATATCTACCTTAATAATTCTAACAAGGAAGTTCGAAGCGTAATCGCGGATGCGGTGTTGCATCGAGTTACTGATCTCGACGACGGAGTCCAAGAATTAGCCCGCTCGACTATAGAGGAGGTGTGGATGCTCCCATTCTACAAAGCCGCAACAGCTGAAGAAAATGCTGTTCAATCTAAGTTGGCAATCTCAGATCATGTTGCTCTCATCATCAAGACAGCCCAACGACAAAACGGTGTCTCAACTGTGTTGGACAAAGTCATACAAAACATGCTTTCACAGAAGGCGAAGTATCCTGATGCCAACTTTAAAGTTTGCAAGGCGCTCGTCGCTGCTATGTTCGAGACGATCATCGATAACCCATCTTCCGAGGATTCGGATGCACCAAAGGCCAAAGATGCATTGGATGTGCTTACCATTTTTGCGAAATCAGACCCCAATTTATTCACCGCGGACCAAATTCAATTACTACAACCATATGTATCTAATGTGGGTACCGGAGAAGAGGCTGCCATTTACCGTTCTGTTGTCGTCATTTTTCGGCACGTACTACCGAATTTGCCGAAGGTGCAGCACGGCTTTCTCACAGCTATCAGAAAAGACTTATTGCCGACAGTTGCGCGAAGCCCCCGGTCTATCTTGGATGATTTAATGGCATGTTTATGGATTATCAGCACCACACTCAACGACTATCACAATTTAACCAGAATAGTATTATCTAGTTTGTCTGGTATTCACAAGATGAAGAATGTCAATCTCAACGATCCCGGTAAGGCAGACCTGGTCAAAAAACTGACAAAACTTCTCCTGATTTCAGGAATGTGTGGCAAGCATTGCAATCTCGATCCTCAGCATCAGACATTCAAAGAGAAGGAATTCCCTACAATGAAAGGTACATCCGTTTCGAAGCTGATGGTGGATACCTTCGCACCCTTTGCAACTCCAAATCAACCACTGGAAGTGAGAAAATATGCTCTAGACGCTATGGGCATGGTCTGTCAATCTTGGCCGAAGAATTTCTCCGCAGCAAATGTCTACACCACTTTCCTTCAAGTATTCAATGAACAGAACCTTGAATTGGAGGTAATTATCTTGAGAGCTTTCAAAGAATATTTGGCTATCGAGGAGAAGCGTTCCGAGGAGGGCACGGACGGTTCTGTTGGAACTGGTACTGATTCAACAGCGAAGCTGGGAGTCATGGGCGGTAGCCAAGGTGATGGTGTTGCTTTGGATATTGCTCAGCGGTTCTTGAAAGAGATCGCACGTATAGCTCTCAGTAGCCAGGACAAGGAAGCACTTCTTGCGGCAGAGGTGGTCGCTAGTATCAACAGGCAGGGTCTTGTTCACCCTAAGGAAACTGCTTGCACCCTGATTGCGCTCGAGACTTCGCCTACCCCTAAGATTGCCGAGATTGCATTCCGCGAGCATAAAGCACTTCACGAGAAACACGAAACTATTCTTGAAAAGGAGTACATGCGCGCAGTTCAAGCAGCTTATGTTTATCAACGAGACGTGGTCAAGGATACTCACGGTGCTACATTGAACCCTTTCACCTCGAAACTTTATATGATGATCGACGTTCTGAAAATCAGCAAAGTCAAAAATCGAAAGAGATTTTTTGATAGTCTGTGTTCTCGGATAGATTTTGACCCTGCTAAGCTTGATACGATCGAGGATCTACCGCTTCATCTGGACTTCTCGCAATTTGTGATCGAGAACTTAGCGTTCTTTGAATACCAGACCGTGGATGAATTGTTGTCAACTATTGTAACTATGGAGAAGCTAGTAGCGGGAACGGGCACTGGCATTGCTCATGCAATTGAGACCGAGGTATTTCATGTCAGTCTTGACCAACCATCCCAGATGGATGAGAACGGCCTTTCTGTTCCCACCAAACCTCCAACAGACCCTTTGCGTCTACAGCAATTGATGGCCATATCTATCATGCTTACAAACCTCTGGGAGGCCCGAACGTATCTTCGCCGGCAATATGGTTTGATGAACCGGGAAGGAAAACTTAAAGGTGCAACTAAAGATCTTAGCCGAGCACCCACCAAGGTTCAAGGTGTCACCGGTGACAAGTTCTGGAGCGAAGTTTGTTCCAGAATGACAAGTTATGATTCGGAGGAGAAGATGGAAAGTCAGTGTCGTGCATTCGTTGAATTACTGAATGTAGATCACGATTTCAAGATTTCGGCTGAGCACGATGAGGTTGATACTCGCGCTCGTCCTAGCACGCCTAGCGATGATGAGGATGGCACTCCTGGTCCACCAAATGGTAGTGGTAGGGGTCGGAAGAGAAAGAGTAGTGGCAGTACGCCTGGTGGAAGAAAGAAGAGAGCTAGATCAGGGTCCGTCTCGCGGGGTCGTAGTAGACCGAAAGCATCTGGCAAAAAGGGAGGCGCTGAGGTGAATGGTGATGATTTGAGTGGGATTGAGTTATAGTTCTACCTATGGCGCGTGACGGCTCGGTTGACGGACGGCGTTTGCTTGTTTGAATGGTGCGCATTGGCTGGGGGTAAATATTTTATCCAAGATACCTGAACGTCCCTTTGCGTGTTGCTTGCTTAATTGCGTTATCTCGACACTTTATTCGATGGGCTTCCCTGGTGGGCGCGGTATATGATTACATGATTATTTGGCCGAAGCAAAGAGGTCTTTGCTCTAGTGTGTCCAAAATGGCTCTCATCAGGCACTACTAGTCTGGCTGTACATTATCAATAAAGAATTAGTATTAATAGTTAGATGGACAACAAAACCGAGTTCGCAGCACTAGTAGGTTCACTAACTTTTCTACCAACTTCGGATTTCTGATTCTAGATTTATTCATCTCTTGATACGCTGATTGTATATCTGGTTCTTCAAGTACAATTAGGATATTAAGAATCCATATATACAGTTGCCAGACTAAATATCTCAAAATTATATATTTTGATTGAATATCGAGGCTGGGATAGGTCGATCACCCCTGAATGGTCTTGGGTGCCCCATCAGCAAACAAACAAAACATGGGCAATGAAGATTCGGCGAGTCAGGGGCTTGCAGTGGATAAGTATTCATGCAGTTTTGTCTCTCATCCTCGTTTCCGGCTTGCGCGTGCACGGACAGGTTTCGATTGAAGGTTTCAAGAAGCTATTTACGGCAGTTGATACGAGCATCAAGAGCAGCGGTGTCTGTTCCTGAGGCTTGGTACCCGTTTACAGCCCAGAAGCTTTGATATTTGAGTAGTCATTGCGACATTTGGATTTCTTTGGGGAGGGACTTCAATGGGAGATATAGATCCGCAATTTTGTACCTGAGTTCTATTCAAACGTACGGTACGTACGTATATTTGCCGTGTGGAGGTAAGACAAATCTCAGTCCGAGCTGTGAAAACTCCAAAAGTGACGCCACTTCTAGAGAAGTGACGATTTAGGCTTGTATTGGGTTCCACATCAGCCCGAGCCCTTAGTAGGCATGGGCGAACACAAATATCGTAGGTATCATGGAGTTTCCTCGTGTATTAAGTCTATCAGCTCCATTATTAACTATATAATCGATAGTTACATCGCCTGCCTACACCAACACCCGTTTGAGCTTCAGTTCAGGAGGCTCGCACCCACCTACGTCCTGTGTGCCTGTGAACCATCTCCACTAATGGCAGTGTCAAACTTTATCCTACGGCGATTTACTCAAGGTTGGCAACCTTTTTTGTGCGTTTGTGTACGTGTAAGAGACAGAGACAGAGACAGAGAAGGAAGATGATACCGCAAATGGAAGAAGTTCGTTGAGCGGATTGTGGACTACTTCCGGAGAACCCCTTGGCTTTGTATTCCAAAGACTGTTTTCATTATTATTGAAGTCTTGAAAACAATCCTATCCGACCTTGATCTTCCTTGATTGCGATCTACTAACCCACTCTCCCTTATTTCCCACGAGTCTCATTACATCTGAGGATTTTTCCTGCATCCTCCACTTGAAATATCAAGAGAAAGCCCAAAGAGAAATATTTTTCCTTTTTTGGTCAGACGGACAATGACTGTGCGAGAGAGAAGAGATATATCATGAATGAACGACAGGTAGAAATTATTACTGTGTTCATTGTTTTTCTCACTTTGTCATGGGTTGCAGTCGCTTTAAGATGTTATACTCGGATCTATGTCACGAAGGCTTTTGGCTTTGATGATGTTTTTATTGTCATCACGCTGGTACGTTGATTGTTCGTCATGAAAATACTACGGGATAAGAAGGCTGATTAGGATCTAGCTGGCTTTCAGTACGACGGCAGGGTTAGCAATGGCTGGTATTCATTTTGGGATTGGCAGACACAATGCAGAAGTTGCCCTCGATAGATTGGTAGTAGCTGCAAAGGTAAAGCCTACCACTCTACTTCCGGGTCATCAATTTAGGAAAACTGACGCCGCTCTCATCTAGTATCAAGCCCTTTCATCACTCGCCTACATTACCACAACCGCGATGCTTAAAATCAGCGTAGGCCTGCTACTTCTCCGTGTGGTCGATACCAAACCCTTCTACAAACGCTTCATCTGGATCTCCATCGGAATCATTAGTATATGGACGCTCATCACCTTCATCACCGGCTTGATTCAATGTCCATTACGCCCGGACTGGAGCCCACTCATTCCCGGCGCCTGTCTACCGCCGGATGTAGTGACAAATTTTGGTTATTCGCTTTTGGCTTTGACGATCTTTTTTGATTGGGTATTTGCGCTTTTGCCAATCCCGATTCTGTGGAACATTAAGATGAGCTACCGTTTGAAGGTTTCGGTTACGATTATTTTGAGTCTAGGGGTTGTGTAAGTAGAGCATTTCTGCAATGGTCAAAAGAAGATTGCTGATGGGATGAATATAGAGCAAGTATAGCTACTGTCATCCGTGTAAAATACATAGAAGCTCTGGTTGGCAACACCGATGGTCTATGTAAGTTTTCTATTCATTCATATCTCCCAAATCCCGTCTCAATTCTAACACCATACAGACTCAATCGCCCCTATCATTATCTCGGCTAGCGTCGAACTCGGCCTAGGTATAATCGCAGCTTCCGTCGCAACATTCCGTCCGCTCCTTCGTAGGCTCCGTATGATCGAATTCAACAGCGACGATGCCAACGATTCCAGTAGTCCGAATTACGCAAACGGTCGCCGCAAGACGGAGTCGGCGCGCGCAACGTCCGTCTCGCGTCAGTCAGATGCAGGATCTTTAACGACCACGAAGCCAAGACCCATGACTGGAGGAAGGGACTCGACGATGGACAGGGAGGTTTATGAATTGGATGATGATTTGAGGATGATTCCTAGTGACAGGGAGGATGAAGTGAGACACAGTGAGGCTGTTTGAGTGGGATAGTCATGGACTATGGATGCGTGTGATGATGTACGATTATCAGATGGATTAGTTACACGGCGTACGGATGGGATTAATAGACATGTATAGATATACCGTTATACACGGAACACATAAAAGACAGGATTTCAGGAGCATGGAAAGGATTGGAATTGTAAATATACCCGGAGTTTATATTTAGATAGATCGATGTATATCTTTAAACGTCTATAAATGCTCTATATATTCTTTCCTTGGTAATATCAAAAGTCTGCTGAAGATTTCACCTCCGCCGTTTCTACTTTACAGACAGTCTTCTTAAACAGATAGATAAATAGTGCTCCAGGTTTCGTCTGCGCCACTCCGAATCAACGCCCCACCTTCATTCACTATTCAGGCTTAGTCATTCCAGTGACCTGTTAAGCGGCGCCTTAGCCTCTTGGCATTATCTCATCTCTCTCCAATGTCACCATTGGCTTCACAATAATCCAGCATCCGAACAACCATCGCACCGGCTTCCGAGCCCTCAATCCAATTCTTTAATTTTCTCACATATATTTAGCACGCCCTATCACTTTCTCCGCCCGCTGTGTTGGCAAGTGGTGCAAATATGACGCCAATAGCACGTGTCCTGATCAAAACACACCACATAACGTCGCGAGAAAAGTTTGCGATTTTAAAGAAGGCGGCACAGAGACTCGATTGCGCAGCGCTGCTGAGGACTGGGAAGGTATCGCCGGGGATTATGTTGGCGGAGGGAGAGGCAGAGAATCTGGCGGCTTGGACGGAGAGGGTTAGGGTAAGTTGAGTGGTGGAGGGGGAACTGAGTGAATGGTGAGGGGTACGGAGGGGTGATGGGAGGGGGTGATCAAGCGATCAGTTCTCTTCCCACTGACCCCCCGGGTAGCGCCCACGCCCATGCCCTCGGGCTCTCTGCAATATCTTGCTGCTCTTCAGCCGATTTTCAATCACATTTGTTTGTCCTACTACTTTGCCAATCCCTGGACCTCACTTTCACCCCTTATCTTACACATTTTGTTATTCCTCTACTCCCTAAATCGCAATAATTCATTTCTTCGCATTTTCTCTTAGACCTCCGACTACTGTACCTCTTTCGCAGGCCAGGAACCTTACACAGGAATATTGGGCTTGGACTAACTATCTTCTATCAGAGACTCCGCTACAAAATGTACCAACATATTAAAACGGAAGAGGTGGATCAACGGAGATTAGACATACCCCCAGGAGAAGTAGTGGAAGTTCCTTCATTAGGGGAGTTTTCGACGTTTGTTAGGAAGGATGAGGAGCTTGACAGGTGGTGGAGGCTAGCAATGGGGTTTGAGGAAGCAGGGAAACCCAAGTCATCTGAATAAGGATACCTAAGTTTTGAGCCGCAACCTCTTCCTTCGACTATCATTTGATACGGCCTCATCTTCTTCTCATGCAATCAGAGAAGTTCCGGACCGCGCAAAGTTTTAACGGGTTTTGTTTCCACAGACAGCTGTCACTTATTACCCAACCTCCCAGTATCTGTCGTTCCAAATATATGACTGCGAAGGTTGGCTCCAATACATTCAGCCTGTGAGAATGTTAGCTCATTCTCACAATGGATCTCCAATTACTCCAAAAAATGCCCAAAGACACGTGCTTTATTCTTTTCATTGCCATGCACGTGAGTTCCACCTGTAAGATGTTGGCCACGGACATGCAGCGTTGATGAGGTTGGCCGACAAGCAGGAAAAAACATTTGAAATAGCGAAAATTCATGGCCAGTATATGGAGTGATATTTCAAAGGGCTGGTGACTGAGTGGGAATGTGTGTCAATATGGGTGATCGTATTGAAGTACTACTCTCGATTCAATTAGGGATTGTGGTGCGGCTTTCTTGGGTGACGCTCCTGAGTGAAGCCAGGCTATTGTAATGAGACACCCTTCATGAATGAAGTATCTAAGGATAGTGACCTCTTTCACTGGTATAGCAGTCATTGCTCTGACTCCTGAATCACATTGAAAGTCGGTGGAGATAACCTAGCTTGTTCCAGGCCGTCGGAAGAGACTTTTCATGTATGAAGATTCACAGCTCTGCTACAACTTCATCCAAAAGTACCTCAAAGTCTATTACAAAGACTTCACGAAATTTGCAAGCCAGATAGAGAGTTCCATCTTAGCTACATTATAACGTCATTCTGATAAGTTAGCAGCAGAAGCTATTAATATTTCTATTAATCCATCTACACTTTCTACATAACCGAGCACCTGTTGGCTCGATAGCTCTTGCAATTCCCATGGTTCAAATATGGACAGCCTCATTAGCGCTATGCAAAAGAGAAGGCCCACCCCGGGCAAAGCTAGTACTAATTTGCAAATTTCAAGGTTGCGCAACTATTTTCTCGACAAATAACCAAAACGGAATCGAAACTTAGAGACAAGGATTGAGAGGATACAGTAGCTAGTATTTCATATATTAGTTTCATATATTGAACCAGTGAGCAATCTACGTTGTTACATCAAACATCATGGCAGAATTTACACTATGCCTTAATCACCTAGGAACGATGACCCCTAAATCATTGAGCAAAAGATTTTTGACATTTTGAACTATTATCCTGGGGATTGATCTGAGAATTTAGAAACCTGCTGTTGAAGTACTAGAGCTTGTATCATCAATCTTTATACGTATTGGATAAGTATCATCGGCCTCTCTAGCTACTTCTGAACCACGAACCTAGGAATTCGGCCATGTTTCGTGTAGGTTTTTGGGTGCCAGTGGCTTCAAGGAAGTATTAACATGTCTGGTGTGGGAGCTTGTTGTTGTCTGAAGTTTAGTTGGTCGAGGGGGCGGTGGCATGCTCCTGCTTCCGTCTTCCTTTTTATCTTGTTCATATGGCTTCTTTCCATTCAATGTGTCGTTAAACCTTGTCTGGATATCTTCGACCCTCTTACGTGCATCCTCTATTTCCTTTTGTATTTTCTTTGCCTTCTCCTGTCCCTCTTGGGTAACTTTCTCTGCATTCCAAGACAGGTTAGTTCATACTATTCCCCATAATAAGGTTTAATACAAAGGGCCAGTTTTAACAAAGAAAATTACCTTTTCCCGGATAAGATCTACTTAAAAGATCCTTCTTTTGACTCTCCGTGATGCTGGGTATAGGCGTTACCACAGAATTCCCGGCTTTCTTTGGCTTGTGAGAGGATTGTTTAGAATTCACATGTGATGATGCTTGGGGCACGCTGATAGGAACCTGATTTTTCGTCCTCAAGGGTTTTTTGGGCCTTGAGGTAAGCTGAGGCTTCGACTCGTCATCGGAATGTGTAAGATCAATCACATCTGTTGTATGATGACTTCGCTTTCGGGAAGAAGCAGGCTGCGTGCTTGCGGGACCGGAAGATGGCATGAGCGCTTGATTGTCTAGTGGGGGTGGGAGCGTGAAGCTTGTTTAACTCTTTGGAGTGACGGTTCGTGGTAACTTCGACCTTCTTTCAAGTAAAACTCTAGCGGAGTGATGAGAATGTTGCGAATAATAAAACGATGATCAATGAAAATAATAGTAACTTCCCGGCCGAAGACATTTTCAACTATTATATACTGCTAGAATTTATGAATGCGGCAGATAGGAAGAGGCTTCGTAAAGGTCTACTCGAAAATTTGAATTCAGTTATCAAGGCGCAGGGAACTTCGCCACCCAGTATACTGGTGAACATCGTGTGTTTCACCCTTTCACTTTTGTAGAAATTCTGGTCTATTTTGCGGTGTATACCCTGGCTACAGCTAAGATCTCTTGTAGATACCCTGTTGAGGGCGTTGTGTTGCAATTTTGATGAAGTGGTGAAAACGCTAGAATTATGTTCAGTTGTGACATTGTGCAATTGGACAGTAATCGATGGAACACCAGAGATTGAGCATTCACATACACGAATCGAAAGAGCTGTGTTGGTACTTACGATGCCACGGAGTCGAAGTGATTTCCGAAATGTTGGTCCAGGCCTGGTCAGGGAACCGCAAACTCGTCCCATTTGTCTGGCTCGGGGCTAGATAGACGACTGATGAACACTACGTGAGATTGGGTCTCGTAGCCAGAGTGGAGAAGGACCCAGAGAAGTGCAGCCAATATTGGGGTGGCTGTTGCTTGCGACATTTTACTGCTAACCTTAGCTGCGCCGGCTATGAGTTTTGGTTCCGACATATCTGTGAACACCAACACGCCAACCATCAGTCACATGTCTGTGGTAGAGTGCAGCAAGCGGGCGAACGTTAGATATTTACAGATTGTGGTGTCATTTTGCGAAAGAGAACAAAATTGTTTGTATACTATTAGGCATTGTCATGTGACCATGATGTTGAACTACGGTAAATTGTCTCGAGTGTCTAACACATTATAGGCTTTTGCTACGAGCTCTTTCGACTACACCGCGTCATTCCAAGTCAATTCTCCCAGGAACCGTGGAACACAGTATATATCACCCACCGTTCTAGCAATAAGTACACTTCTACGACGTGCGATTCTGATGCCACATTAACATTATCTCGCCGGAGTAATCAAACGCTCACATCCAAAGCTGGCACTTAAAGCTCGAAATGCACCAATCGCTCACCGCGGCACTCCCTCCCGAACTCTCCTAGTTTGTCATCTCACCTTGATTCATACACAGCGGACTGAACGAACCATTGTCTGAGGAATGCCCATCTTTAGCTCCATAGCAAAGCTGGCCGCTGAGTCGAGCACTGATCCTGGGCATGAAGTCAATGCTCGTCGACGCGAAGTTTAATGGGGCCTTCTTATCCTACTGGCCTGCCCGCTTTTATGATTAGAACAGTGCCTGGCCAATTTCAGTAGATCAAGTCATACCACATGTCATGCATGAGTTCCGCAAGACATCATTTCCCTAGTCAACCTGCACATCTAACTTAGCCTTATCCGCGACATAGGAGGCAATGTGATGCAAAACTCTTGCATCATCGCCACAAATCGACTATTTCAAATATCTAAATGCTTCGAATTTCGCTTTCCTATTTCAAGCCGGTGCCCAAGATGTTGTGTTGTCGCGATAGCAAAGTTGCACTCGCCAGCCTCATCGTTCCGAAATCCCGCCTCAATTTAACAGGCACAATTATGGCCGTCTTGGCAGCATTTTCATCTATTTTCTCCAGATTTCGTTTGATTTCGCACCAATAAGTTGCTTTTGTACATGTTTTGTCTTCCGTCTGCCCCCCACTACCCCAGATTTTAATCAATCTCCATGCCGATCTAATACGCGTGTAGAAATGATGGTCACACGCCGTTTACCATCACTGATGTTTACAGTCTACAATTAATTTATATTAAATTTGCTTCATATCTCTCTCAATCTCTCTCAGATATCATCAGCTCGTCATCTTTCATAGGGTCAAACCATCACCATCATGTTAAGCGTAGCAAAAGTATCAACTCTTCTCTCCTTCGTTAGCGCTGTCTTCGGCCATGGCTATGTCTCCGGTATTGTAGCTAACGGCCAATATACTTCCGGCTGGACACCTGACTACTGGTATGACATCGTTAATAAGGTCCCGTACCCTCAAACGCCTGGCTGGTACGAGGAGGCATTGGATATTGGATTCATCCCTCCAGATCAATACCAGTAAGTTACATAATATATTCGGTGTTGATCTATATCTACATTTTGCCGAAGGGTTCATATGAACTAAAATCACTTCAAGAACCTCAAACATTGTCTGCCACAAGAATGCAGTGAATGCTAACGTCAGCGCAACCGTACCCGCTGGAGGTACGGTCCAATTCCAATGGACCACATGGCCGCACAGTATCGGTCCTGTGCTTACATACGTTGCTAACTGTGGAGGAAGTTGCTCGACTGTATGCTCACTGCTGAAACTTATATGATATGCACCTTCCCATGCAAACTTCGCGCTAACAGCATGCTCAGGTTAACAAGAACACACTCAAATTTGTCAAAATTGACCAAGGAGGTATCAACTTCAACACTCAAGTATGGGCATCGGCAGACCTAATCGCCAACAACAACTCTTGGACAACGACTGTGCCTAAGACTCTTGCCCCAGGTATACACACCTCATCTTCTACCCTCACCTTCTATCTTACACATAGCCAGTCCCAAAACCTTAGGCTGCTAATCACATTTTATCTTAGGACACTATGTCTTCCGCCACGAGATCATAGCCCTACATGGCGCAACGACACTCGATGGAGCACAGAACTACCCATTCTGTCTCAACATCGACGTAACTGGTTCAGGGACCGCAAACCCTACTGGCACCCTTGCTACCAACTTATACAAATCGACCGACCCGGGGATCTATTTCAATCCGTATACTACATTGAAGAATTACACCATGCCGGGACCAGCTCTTTGGACTGGCTAGATGTGCTTCACATGATGATGATGGATGGATGAGAATTGATGTTTGGGTACGAAGTTGTTTATGTGTCGCGCGGTAGTACCATAGCCTTTTAAGGGAAATTGGTTTCGCTCGTAGGTCTGTGGTCGAGTTTGCACATTTTGTGTAGCGTTAGAGAACTACTAGGTAGAATGATGATTTGAATGCTTGGTCATTCTGAAATGCGTGTCTAGCTGCAAAGCATTATCTGTTCACTCAAAGGTTGAGATCGAATGTATGTTCCATGAAATCCTATCTTCGACCTTGATTGACATTCGTGAAAACATTTCGCAAATTTAGAAAATAGGATATGTAAGCAGATGTGTGTGAGCAATACGAGGGGCGAGGCGTGGGCGACAACTAGAGAAAGGATGGTGAAGAAGGAGAAAGAAGTAATGAGCAGTTTGTAATTTGCAGTGGTGAATGTGCAATAAATAAAGAATATAAGTAAACAAATAGTGTGATGTTAGGCAATAAAAGTGCCATGACCATTATTCAATCGTGTCATTCTGGTTTCTCCATGAAGACTTTAGGTAGCGGAGGAATTTCCAAGTTACTGAAACATGAAAGGTCGGAATAGAGGTCAAGAGATATCTTGATGATTTAGCACATCCCGGACCCTTGCCAGAAGGGGATGCTTTCCCCTAGTCAAGCGAGCATCACAGCATATACATTTTGCGGCGCGAAAACTATCCCTGTCGCCATGCTGGACTACATGGAGATGCAAAGTCCTTGTGCAGTTCCGTCCCAAAAGACGAGACACATGCCTCTGGGGTCATTCTTCGCGGCGATACTAAACGATCGCGAGTATGAAGACCCCGGTCAATCGGACCTATTACGGAGGCTGGGGATTGTCTTCCTGCTCCAAAGCACACTCCTCATCAGCCCCATATCACCCCAGAAATAGGTGGAAACAGGAAAACGGAGCTCAAAAACGAACATCTGGAGAGAATTAGTGCATCTGGGGGGTTGAATGTGGATCTCCAAACGCGACAAATGGTCTGGACCCCTTAGCAAGTGGATATTACTAACGCCATGAGTGAGTGCATGGGCCAAGTAGCGACCTCAAACCAACAACGATATGGACCACAGCGATGGGATTTCAACGCGCGCCGGCGTCGGTAAGGAGTTGAGATTTGTCAAAGAGATGATGGTGATATCCACATTTGTGGACAGAAGCTAACTGATTGTGGCACATTGAGATGAAAAGCCACAAAACGCCTCAATCCTCAAAACCTCATCATCGCCCATCGTCCTCCTTGCAGACACAGTACACCAACAATCTAGGAAAATAAGGTCCAGAAGCTTTTCCCACCGCATTGCTATTATTTTCGACTCGTTTCGCGTCGCTTATGCCGATACGTTTTGAATTTGGTAAAATGCTTGTGAAGAGGTTGGAAGAAGCTTGTCCAAGGAGACTCTGCCGATGATCTGCCGCCACGAAAGTTGGCATCGTGCGATTCATTGTCGAGAGCTAGAAAGAAGCTAGAAGGAAATCAGCAGCGCTAGAAAAGCATTTTTGCATGGGCTATTGACATGAATGGCTGGCGAGACCGGCTGGAAGCGTTCATCGAAGCTTTGTAGAAGTTTTCTTGGGGTGTTTTCTAGCCGTTGTCGGCGTGTCCGTGGAGTTGGTGTTTGTTGATCTCCCGTATACTGAACCATTATCGCGGTGCAGAATCACTGCATGAGTTTGAGCGAAGTCCAATCATGTTACTGTGATAACGCAGAGCATCGGTTTATTCTTTCATTGGCTGGTCGGCAACTGCCACTACCCCGCGCCCAAACAGACTACGATCATGTTGCCATCTGGGGACTCTGCCCAAAAGCTGGAAAGCGTCCAGTCACTTGATCAATAGCCGAAACCTGCAGCTACTCTATGAGTGGGGCTTTTGTCTGAGCAGAGTTGCTTAAGTCTAATCCGACCCATAATTACCCCGAAGAAAAGCGTGCGGAGGAGAGCTAAGTAGCCTGGGGAAAGTCCTTCGTGCGTATGGATCGAACTGAGCGGTATCCAGATCATCCTGGCTATTGAAAGAAATGGTCCGAGATTTTCAAGCATCATGCAAGTAGAACCTCCCTCTTCGGCCACATTCTCGGAGAGAGAGAGCTGCAGAGGGTAGTCCGCATTGATCCCCCTCCGATCCAATCAGAGGTCATCCGGCACAGGCCGTCAAAGACCGGAGTGTGTGCTAGATCTCTAGCGCCTAAACTCTATAGACTACCATGATACTGGGAAGCTATTTGGTAATGCATTGTTGGCGAATGGGGAAAATGTTAGTTTCTTTGATTGGACTTGGTCTGGGGAAGTCGAGATGCTTGGTCGTGAGTAGTAAGGATGCATATGGGGTAGTGAATATACAACTGGAGAAGGAGATATATCTTTTCTCCAGATCTATAAAGAAGGGACATCCTGTCACCTCAATCGAACATCATCAACATCTTCATTCTTGATTCTTTACAGCACACTTTCATTTCTCTACACGGAATAGAATCTAGAATCACCTTCAGTCACTCAATTCCTACATTTAATACCACACTGCACCAATAATCACCCTACTCAACCATCATCAACGATGGCTGGCGGGATTCCAATTTCCACCACCCCACTCTCCACTGGTTTCCTCCGTGGAAGAGCCCTCATCTACCCCCTCTCTCTTATCATCTCCCTCTTCTTCCTATGGGGGTTCTCCTACGGTCTCCTCGATGTTCTCAATAAGCATTTCCAAACAGTCCTCGGCATCACCAAGCTTCAATCCACCGGTCTTCAAGTCGTGTATTTTGGCGGTGGATATCTTCTCTTCTCCCCTATCGCCGCCGAAGTCATGAAGCGCAAAGGCTACAAAGTTACCATCCTAATGGGTCTCTCATTGTACTCACTTGGCGCCATCTTCTTCTGGCCCACGGCGCATTTCTCTACCTATGAACATCGACTTGCATCATTCGGAGGTTCGTATCAATCCTTTCCATACATCGTCCTCAAACCATCCGATTACTGACTCAACCCTCTCAGGTTTCTGTGCCTGTACCCTTGTCATCGCATGCGGTCTCGCCACACTAGAAACTGCTGCCAACTCCTACGCTGTTGTAATCGGCGACCCAGCCAGCGCCTCCGCACGCCTACAATTCTGCCAATCCTGGAACGGCGTCGCATCCTTCATCGGCCCTCTCATCGCCTCGAAATTCTTCTTCTCCGGCGCCAATGCCCACAATCTCACCAACGTGCAATTCGTCTACCTAGCCGTAGCGTGCGCCGGCGCCGCCATCGCCGTGCTCTTCCTCATCGCCAAGCTCCCCGAAGTCTCCGAGGAAATGCTCTCCTCCAGCACGAAAGAAGAAAACTTCGCTCTCGACGAGTTCGGAAACGAGATCGGACAAGGGCCCCTCCGCAAACAATACAACATGATCTTCGCCTTCATTGCGCAGTTTTGCTACGTCGGCGCCCAAGTCACCGTCGCTTCATTCTTCATCAACTACGCCACGGAAAACGCGTCTTACACCTCGGCCCAAGCATCCAACATGCTCTCCTACGCCCTCATCACCTTCACCGTCGGCCGCTTCTTCGCCACCGCCCTGGCAACCATCTTCCAAGCCGACTTCCTCCTCATGGTCTACGCCATCTGCGCCATCGTCTTCACCGCCGTCGCGGTCGCCTGGCACGGCAACGGCGCCGTCGTCATCCTCATCCTGCTCTTCTTCTTCGAAGCCCCCATGTACCCGACGCTCTTCACGCTCGGCACCGCGAACCTCGGCCGGCACACGCGTCGCGGCGCCGGCATCCTCGTCATGGGTGTTTGTGGCGGCGCCATCTTCCCGCCGATCCAGGGCGCCATTGCCGATTCCGCCGGCATTCGCATCTCGTATGTGGTGCCGTTGGTCGGGTTTGTCTATGTATTGGGGTATGTGGCGGTTCATTGGGTGAGACATGGGAGACATATTCTGAGGGTTAAGGATGTGGTTGTGGGCGCGAGCGGACAGGTCGGGGGTGTGGTGGAGACTGTACAATATGATGGGGATAAGATTGTGAGTGTGGAGCAGAAAGAGGTTGTTTAAGTGGATTAGATGGGCATGAGAATGGGAATAACCAGGAGTTGATTGTATATATGGGCTGGGCAGTTTCGTCTTCTTACTTCTTTGCTTTTTATATTAGATGGGTCATGATTGAGATGATATGAGATGAGATGATATACCACGATATAAATAGAGATAGACTTAGATTTATCTAAATTCACTATGATTTTTACTTTCAAAAACCATATCCATACCTGGAAACGATAAGTGAGTGACCGTTTCTGAGCTGAAGCCACAGCGATAGCTTCCTGGGCATAGCATAGGAAATGACATTAATATATATCGTATTGTAAGTATGTAAGTAAAATCTCCCGTTACTGTAAATTCATTTTCCCCTTCCGTTTGTTTGCCGTGGATTCCTCATCCTATTCCCAACCGACCTTAATCCAAGCGAATCCAGCTCTGCAAGTATATGTATTCACTCCGCTGTTCCCATTGATCGTATTGCATACTATAACATACCATACCAGCCAAATCAATTCCATATCGATTCATCCAAGCAAGCAAGAAAGAAAGAAAGAAAGAAAGAAAATAAGCAAGGAAGCAAACATGTACAACTGACTCCCCTATTCCATCCCGTTCCGTGCCGTTCCCGTTCGAATCCAAAGTTGCAGAGCAGACCTTTCTAGATATTGTACTGGTGATGGTAAAAGTGATAGTAACAGCAGAGTAACAGCATAAGTAACAGCAAAAACAGTGCCCGTGTGTGTGTGTGTATGTGTGGATCTTCTGAGGAGTATTTCCTCTATCCATCCGTCGACTTATTCATCGCACAGAACAGATATCCTCTTCCAAATCAAGAAACCGCCCCGCTTCATCCATTGAACACATAGTACACGCCCAGTATACCTCAGACCCATGATACCCGCTCCTAAACAAACGATAACCAGAGTAGCAGCCCTCCCAAGCCCACAGAGTAGAGGCCAATTGAAACAAGGAATTCGGAGTCCATGATCGATGACGATGTGGTACTTGTTTTCGCTTTCCACTTCACATCTTGTGGACTGACCTGGCCTTTTCCCTCTTCTCTTTCAACGTCATCTTCTTCTTCATCAGAACAGTAATCAATTTCCCAGATCTCTTTATACGCCATTCCTTTCCTCCCCCAAACACCCCCGTCTGCATCTCCGCCTATGCCTGTCAAGATCTTGAATACCGCATAGAACAGAAATAGAATACTCCAAATGGAGAACTCTCCGCCATCTCCAGGCCCCTCGTAATCATGCTCCCAGATTTCTTTTCTTTGGTCGTTTGGCTGGAAACAGAGATTCATTTCGACCTCGGGTTGTGATTCATTTTTGGCGATTACATGCGCTTTTTTGTGTGCGACTTGCTCAGTTTCAGGCTTTGTGTCTTTGGTATGAGAGATCAATGATGACGATGACGAATATGGAGATAGAGATGGCGGTTCTGAGTCGAGTTTATCTGCGTGAGAGGATGTGGTTGGAGATGGTTGTGATTCCGAGAAGGGCGATGGTTTATCCTTAGTGCTATGCACACTATAATTGTTATCGAGCATGTGATCGTAACGTTGCGTCTGTTCTTCCTCATTCCTATTCACGACGCCGTCAACCACGTCACCTGTGTCCCTACTAGTATCCCTCCACCCCTCAATAGCATCCAGCATAACCTTACCCACCTCTTCATCACCCTCGATATCACTCAATGTCTCCAGAGCCAACAACTCATCATCCTCATCCCCACCTTTCCCTTCAGTCTCGCCTCTGGCCTTGCTCTCATCTCCTCGATCACCCTCATTACTCCACGAATCTCCATCCTCGCCCAAAAGCTCAAAACCCGTCCCCATTCTCTTCCCTACAACCATTTCTCCACCAACTAAACCCTCAAACTCTTCTCCCATTTGAAATTTATCTCTCTCGTTTTCCCAGTCTTGCTCCAATTCCAAGGTCGTTACGTCATGTGATACTGATTGATTGTCATCCGTCTTAACACCAACCCTCCAATTTCTGACAGTCAAATTCAGACCCAGATTCCCTTCTTTTCTCGATTTCGTCGCACTCGTAATATCTTTCGTGTCAGCTGCTTTCGCAGATATTCGATTCGCTCCTCTGTTTCCACGTAATATTGTTTTGTCCAAACCCGAATCCGATCGGTCCTGATCCAATTTTAACCCCACTTCACCGCCATTTTTGCGCCATTCCCCGCCAACTCTCCTCCGAATGCGCGCTAATCTTTCCCTCTCCCGTCTTCTGTTTTCCTCCCAATGTTCGATATCTCTTCTCTCTTGTATAAATAATTCGGCTTTGCGACCGCGATCGTACGTTTCGCGAAACTCGGTTTTTGTCAATGTGTAGTGGATTTGGGAGAGCCAGGATTTGTATTTCGGAGAGAAGGTGTGCGAGCTTGGGGAGTGTACTGTTGCTCGAAAGGAAAGTGTGTTAGTGGGAATGGATGAATGGAATAAGTTAAATGAGAGGATCAGTGGTATGAATCTTTTGCAAATGGGATCGGCTAGGTGGAAAGGGTTGCGGGATGCTTGGAAGTGAATAAGTAGGTACATACGGAGGTTGAAATATGCTTGGTGCACATCCTCAGTAGTTACAAGTGGTGATTCCGGGAGACCAATTACATTGTAGAAAGAGACGCCAAACATGTAGGGGAATGAAGGACCTTCTTCGGGGAAAACAAACTTGTCGCGAGATGGATCATGATGAACGATCGGGTGATTGTCGATAATGGATTGGAGGTTTTGGGATGCTATGGTGCTGCGGCCGTTTCGAGACGATTGACTGGATGGGACTTGAGTTGAGGAGCAGTATGCCTTGGGGGATGATGGAGATGTGATTCTTTTATGAGCTGTTGATGGACTAGGCGTTGAGTTCGGTGAGTGAGCCGACAATGGCGAAACTGCCGTGATGAGAGGGGAAACAGGAGTAACGTCAATACCCATCAAATCCAAACATATCTGAGCTTCAGTAGTAGGGGTAGGCGGATTCGAGTACGAAGCTCTTCCACCTTCGTGCTGAAAGTCACCCAAATCGATGTCGCCGAGTCTGGTATGCGAAAACTTGGAGTCAGTTGGCGAAGCTGGAGGTGTAGGTAATTGTTCTTCCATAATGGGATACAATTGACTCATGTTGGTCAGTAAGTAGCGTTGCTGTTGACCGACTGTGTTTAAAGAAGTTGCTCAGCAGAGATCTGGGGACTTCGATCTAGCCCAGCTGTTGTGAATCCAGCAGTAGTCGTAGGCGTAAAACGAGAGGGCTGCTTGACCTCGTCGTCTCTCTTGCTTTGTGTGAGAAGGCAGTAAACAAAGTCAATCTCTTGAACAAAGCCAACAATTCAGTGCTTTTTCTGTCGAATGATGGTTCTCTTCAAGCAAAAAGAGGAAGCAAATGGATTGTATCTCAACGGCGCATCTCAATCTTGGTACTCAAAACTTAGAAGTAGCAGAATATGAGAAGAATCGCCTTGTAAACAATAAACACATCCATGATAAAGTAAACAAAGTGAATGCTAGAATATGATTCGTTCGCAAAAACGGGTAATTCTGAAGTTATAAGATGGGATGAGAGTGTAAAGGTGAAGAGGACCATAGGACAGTGGGAAGATATCGAGTGTGAGTGAATTCACATTGCTGTGAATTTTGTAGAGTGAAGCTTGTGCACTTTCATAGTAGATAAGTTTCTCTTTTTTCTCCAAATTCACACCAGAGTAGTTGTGATAATCATTGTGTAAATTCGACGATAGGCGACGTCGTAGTCATCTATGTATATGTTTCCTGCCTGTGCTTGTGCTTACAGGCAAAGTTTATCTCAAGATATGCAACAAGCCGATATTTCCATCCAGGTCAAGCACGTGCGAGTTTCATATTTCGCTGATATGTTGCATATCTTACCTGCCTGCAGGCAAAAAAACAAGTCCAAAGAATTTCTCCAGCGCCCCCTTGAAAGTGCCTTCGCTAGCCATCTCAAAAATCAAGCAATAATCCCCGCCTTCCTCATTCTATCCCAAGCCCTATAATACCCCTCTGCTGCTATATCTGCATCTCTCTTTGCATCCGCATCCCTATCAAACCGGAATCCCGTGCGTCTCATTTCGCTCCCGTCCAACCTCCTATCCATCTTCAAAAACTTTAAGACTCCCACCAACATATCCCAACTCGATCCCTTTATCTGTCCCAAATCCTTCATTCCTTTCTGCGCCAACCACTCTCCCCATCGACTTTCTTGCGCCATAACCCAATCCACTCCCGTCAATCCTCTCCTTCCTATCTGTGTCTCCGTATCTGATTCCGATTCCGACCCCGAGACTGAAGTGGCAGAAGCCGATGTAGGATCAATGTGGGTTTCCTCGGATCCAGGACCTACCCCCTTTAGACCAAAGTACTCACATAACCTCGGCCAATCCTCTTCCCACGTCGTTCCTTCAGTTCGCGAATCTACCACATTGTACGCCTTCCCATTCGCAATCTTATCCTCTTGCAACGATACCCACACACTGAATCTCCCAACCAAATCCTGAGTGGAATCTGTTCTCCTCCCCTTCCACACCTCCTCCGCTCCCGGAAACTTCACCTCTTTTCCCTTACCTTCAAAAAAGGAATACATTGATAAGAATATTCCTAACGCCTGCGCAAATCCCATGCCGTTCGAGCGCGGCGTGTGCCCTATGATGAGGTCTGGGCGGATCTCTGCCCATTTCCACTTCGGTTTTCCATTCTCCGTTACATCCAATTTCCCTTTCGCATTTGCATTTCCATAATTTTCGAGGAAAGAAGCATGAGTGCGAACGAGTTCATCTACCTGCTCATAGTAAAAAATGCAATCGGCATATGGTGCGGGAAGTCTAGGCGCAGTCTCCACGTGTGGGGGATGATAGTATTCGCTCATACTCGGCTGGCCAAAGAACTCAAAGCCATAACTTTTAGCGCCGGTTTGGAGGGTGAGGAATTCCATCTTTGGGCAGTGGGTCATAAGGAGGGAGAGGGCGGTGCGGAAGAATGTTGTGTTGATCTTCTTGAGAGTAGGGAAGTCGCTTCCATGGCCGCCGTAGGCTGTTTGGGCAGATATTTAGTACGCTATGGTTGGGTAGGGAGGGGTCGTGGGAATGGGTCTAGACGATGAGGCATGGGCTGACATAAACTGACCGGCGTAGTGTACATGAGTAGTCTTTTCGATCCCTTCAATGTTCTTAAACAGAATATGCGCGTCTTCAGCTTCTCCAAGATCAATGCCAGAATGAAGAACAAGTCTTTTATCCGTAAGATCTTTGGTAAGCAAGAATTCGGATTCATCTAATGGCTTCCTGGATAGGGCAAGTACACGATCGAAAGTTGGTTTTGTTTCTCCCTGTACTTCTGTAGGGTGTCTGTGCTGCAGAGCTTCGCGGACAATCGCCCAACCAGAGATACCTGACGCGCCGAAGATGAGAGCTTGTCTGGCAGACATTATTGCAGGATCTAGGAGGTGTATAGTGGAAACAGAACAAAGGAGCAATGAATTGAGGATCTAACAAGAACCCTTAGGAGGAAGAGTAGAGGTGATATATATCCTCAACTGACATACAGGGTGAACTTGTTGGATGCACCCACTACAATCCTTTCGCCAATAGCAGACTAAACTATCCAATATATTCAGCCTTCTTATCACAATCACAACCCCACGGCGGTGTGCAGTGTGTGAGGCAGGTAAGATTCGTAGATGCGGCGCACAAACGGAGCAATTGCTCGAAGAGACAATGACTCGTAGATGCGGCGCACAAACGGAGCAATAGCACGAAGAGACAATGACTCGTAGATGCGGCGCACAAACGGAGCAATAGCTCGAAGAGACAATCTCATCTGTGCACGCAAAATATTGCCAACGGAACAAAATTCCGACCAGCCAATACATGCACTTGCCACCAAAGCAGTGCATTTGGATTTTCACGTACAAAACTCTCCGGTAGTCGTTCTCTATCTCTGATTACGTACACTCGTCATGAGTGCGAGATTTAGCCCGTGTCTTATTGCCACCACCAATGAATGTATGCACAGCATATGTATGAGATATGTATGAGTAAGGTCAAACTCATTGGTGCTTGTGTAAAATGACGTATTCGTATGGTAATCTAGGCGATAGGATGTAAACCGTGGTGTGGATTTATCCCTTGATTGACCGAGACCTTTCAATAACACGGTTCAGAATAATTGTTCACATGCGCGCTTGTCGGGTGAATTCATTTCCATATTGCGAAAAAAGGAAAAGGAAAAAGAAAAAATAAATAAAAACAAAAAGAAAATGAACTCCATCTCATCATGTGATGAGTTAGTTGACTAGAGAGAAAAGTGTGTGACCACATGATCTCCCTTGGAGCCGCAAATAATATAAGGCATATGTGTACTTGCACATATAAATCACATATAAATTCAATCGAGCCGCGACTCAGACTTGCAAACGGCGCAATCAAGTGCGTCAACCACAGCACAATACCATACCAAGACGCCGATCTTCTCTCCGACCCGTACTGACTGTTATTGTCGCCCATCCAACTTTCGCCTCCCCTCTCACTTTGACCCTTCATCCCGGCCATCATCCCAACTCCTCTCATCCCAGCCGTCCTCACACTTCCCATCCCATCCCCATCATCACACGACCGCCCTACCATCCAACCAAGCGGCATACACCATCCCCAGGTTATCCCAGCCGTTCGCGATTTCGGTAGATGACCCACACAGCTGGTAGATGCTTCCCTATTCATCCACCGACGCATCGAGGTGGTACGACAGCGGGATCTGCAAACCGCGCACGAGATACACACAGACGTCCCGCCTTCTCCCGCTCCTGCTGTGATGAAAGCGCTCTATCGATTCTCCACATACAGCATCGTGCGCATAGGGACTCTCGATACGAATACCACGTGGTGAAGACGAGGAGATTCTGTTGGACATTTACGCGCCGCAGAAGCGTTTTTTCCCTCTGTCTTTTTTTGAATCGTGAATATGGAATGAAGAAATGGGCAATTGATGTTCCAGAGAAAAATAGTAAGCTTAATACTAAAACACCTCTGCCGTGTGTCTAGAAGAGTCTAAACGAAGATGCTCATGATTACAAACCCACAGCTTGCGCTCGTTCATCCCGCCAATAGGTGGACTCAAATGTATGATGTATACATTTGTTTCTGATGTCGGAGTTTGACTTAAACAATCAGATATAAGTTTCTCAACATCCAAATTTCACTTGAATAATCGGATACTAAATCGGGAATCAGAGATCCGAGGTTAGTCTGATTGTTACTACACCCACTGGTGAGCTGATCTTCCATAAGGCTGTCAAAAGATCATTACTTTTCATTTACATGTACATATGTACGTACCAACCAATGATTGCCAACCCCAACCCTGTTAACACCTTTCAGATCTGCACACCACAACCACCATCTCCTAATCCAAGCTAACCCTACTCCTCGTAAATACCCCGCCCCAATATCACAATTCTAATTCCCATTCTCTCTCTCCTTCCCCTTAACCAATTGCAAAATCAACCCCTTCAACTCCTCCACCTCCTTTCTTAACTTCCTAACCTCTACTGTCGCCTCATCGCACTCAACATTCGGTTTCACTTTTTCGACCTTCTTATCCCAACCCTCACCCTCAAAGTCCACTTGCCCAATCAACTGTTCCCACTCCTCCGTCGTATCGTCGTCTTCCTCACCTCTCCTTCTATTACTGGTTACCCTTTTTGCGCTTCGCTGCTCAAACCACGCTGCTATGACCAAGAGCGGACTATAGATAGCTGCCATGACGTAGTCATTGAGTTTTGCGTATTGTTGACGTGGCATCCACCATTCAAAGGGGAGTATTAAGCAGAAGATTTCGATAAGGTTGAGAGGGGCGATAAAGACATTCTCGTCAGGGGCTCGGACAAATTGCATAGTCTTTTGGGAGAACAGGGCCATGTATTCGTCAATTGCATTGTCTGTGATATCTTCGTACGCAGAGTTATACAAAGCAATGAGGACGTTGAGCAATACGACCATGATAAGGAATGAAAAAATGTAGTAAAGTATAATTCCGAAAGGCGGTGCAAAATTATCAAAGCCAGAGAAGTCGGGCGATTGCATCACTGCGTTAGCCATAGCTTGTAGAATGAACATGGTGGCATCAGCATTTGAGTCGGCGTTATCCATGCCAACAAAGGCTTGTAAGAATCCGATGATGATGACGATGAGAAGAGCGAAGAAGATGAGCGATTCCTTCATCATGACTTTCAGAACAACAAGCATAGCTCCGAAGAAACGAATGGAGTCGAGGTAGAGAAGTAACCTCATGTAGAACATAGGTGCGGAGAAAGCTGCGGCAAGTTAGCAGTCTTCGAAAGTTCATGTTGATTGAATACTTACCCAAGAAATTATAACTGAGCTCATTGAACTTTTCTCGTTTCTGATCTTCGTCGTTCAATGGGTGACCCAAAGCAATGATTCTTGTAACCAAACTCGTCGTAAGAAGAGCATACAGAACAAGATTGAAGACATTCCAGAACCCGATATAATATCTCCCGACCTTCCAGAGCTTGCTGAACTCATCGCACAAGAACCCAGCAGTGAAGATGTAAAGGATAATTTCAACGATATCGAGATCTCCAGTAGGATTAACCGTATTAATAGCGCCAGTATATAGAGCCAGGTAGATCAGCGAGAAAATGATCTGTGTGGCATTCTGGTAAATAGGTGCGCGCATGCGGTCGGGATCAACGTGTGTCCAGTAGTTTGTGTTTCCTTTCTCCTTGTATTCTACGAATTGAGAAGGATCATTTTCATTCTGAATGAGCCATCCTCTCCAGAGGTAATTGACGCACTTCTGATATCCAGAAGAACCCGTAACTCTGAGCGCATGAAGATCAACCGCTCTCTCAATGACGTTCGCTGGCGCGGTTTGCTCTCCATCTATTAATATAGAATACCTCTTAAGGAGGATATCCTGCAAAAGATAGTCTTGGTCCTCTTCCCTTTCAATCCTGCACACAGCATTAGCGTCGCTGTTGTGTTTTCCAGTCACAGCCGCCGCATGAAACTCACAATTGTTTCGCGATAACCTCGCAAGCCGTCGCTCTCACGTCATGCAAATCCGCATCCCACAGCTCTAACATCGCCTGCTTCTTGAACCATCTCTTACAAACCAATAACGCATATACCACGCAGGCGCCATATTCCTTCCCGCCCGCTTCTTTCGCTGCGTTAATTACAGCTCTTGTTATGACACTCGAGTTCGCGCGTGTGATGGAATCTTCCTCGAGCTCGCATGGAACAGTTTCTTCGATCAGGTAGCGCAGTCGTAGAGCAGTTTTTGTCACTTCTATCGGAGGTATAGCGCTGGGCAGAGCATCTTCGTGGTAAGAGGGAAGAACTGCTTAGAATTAGTATTTTATTGCTTTGAACGACTGGAACGGAGTGTAATACGTACGTCGTCGAGCTTCATCACGCCATAAATGCTGATCTGCGCTGTTCGCGAATGTCCATCAATATACATCTCTTGCGGAGTTGTCAAGTTGCTGTTGGTAGCTCTACAGCTCTAGAAAGCCCCAGGAAGCTCTTATCGCGGGGTAAACATTACATACCTTCCATCCAAACCGAATAATTTCCTCCATTGAACCATTTTGTTTCTTGGAGCTCTTTCCAATTGCTTCAATTGAAAACTTTACACCAAATCCTTCAATGAGGATTCTGGTGGAAGAAAACAAAGAATGAAAGAGGTGCAGATGCAAAGAAGAGTTGCCGCGTTTCTCGTGATCCACTTCCAGGTTTATTTCACAATCCAACGCTTGGCAACACAACACATCCTAGAACTCATATCTCAATAGCGGCAACAGCATGACGTTGAATTGATAACGGAAACAGCAATTGTATTAATACTGATTTTACTTTTCGTGCATTGAAGATATATTGCTAGGATATAATTGTATGTTACCTCCACTAACAAGCTAACTACTACGCTGAACTCCTCGTCGAGGGAGAGTCGGAGGATGGTGACCTACACACTACTTTCACAACCATCTCTCTATCACAAAGCAGAATGCATGTGTAATGAATCATATATTAAACCCAGACGGTCTATACATAATTTACAATCTATCTAATAAACTTTGTTATAACCCTTTCCATCCCCCCATTATGTCCTCTTCCTGCTCATAAGTTTCTTCTCTAATTCTTCAATCTCCCTCGCAGCTTTCTCCTCTTCTACACGAATCGCCTCCAGCTTCGCGTCTTCGATTCTCTTCTGTTCTCTAGCAAGTTGATCCGGTCTTCTAATAGCAATATCTTTCGGCTTGTAGTCTGAGAAGAGAGCTTTGAGAACCTTTTCGATTACGAAACAGCCGAGATAGTCGACAATCATGGTGGCTGTCATGGTCATCTTGAATTCAGGTGTGAATGGCACGAGGCGCATCTTTTCGTTAATCTCGGGGATGAACTCGGTGGAGCAGGAGAAAGCGATTGCGGTAACTCCAAGGATACCATAGTACATTCCTCGGTTTTCTACGAAGAGTGTATTAGTAAGAGTGATGGCTGTATGTAGACAATATACTTACCGGATAATGCCTCACGGAAAGGACGACCTTGGTAGTTGATTGCAAAGGTCGAGATTTGCTGGATAAGTTGCAAAAGATACACGGCACTATTTAAGAGAGATGGCGAAAATTCTCCTTCAAGATCGATATCCGGATCACGACTGGATGTTGTCAGCTGAGTTCAGTTTGATTATGGGAGGTAACTTACGGAGCGATTTGGTCGCAGTAGCGAGCGATGTAGATGAGAGTAACTATATGGATAGCGAATTGTCCAAGGATGGATCCAATGATATAGAAGTTGAAAATATTTGGTTGTGGTCGTTCTTTCGACAAACCCTCAACGGACTTGGCTCGTGAAATCGACAAGAAACAAACACTCATGAGCATGCCACTGATTGTGACTTGACCATCTCCGAATTTGATACCTTCGAGGTACAGCACACTCAAACTGTATGCAGAAATGAGACAGTTGAGAGCGAGAATCTTGTACATTTGAATGGTTGCAACAAGTGTGCAACGACCTTGTCGGATGATATTGGGGATGGCGATAACGTTACTCAATTTGCTAGTGAAAGGAGCAGCAACAGATGCATCACCAAGTTTGATCGTGGGAGGCTCATCGTCATTGAGCTCACTCTCCATCAAAGATTGTGTTAAATTGTTGGCCAGGTTAGTTGCCTTCTTTTGAGCTTCAGTGAGCTGAGGTCTGTTTGCTTTCTGGCCATCGATGAGAGCTTGGGCACCAGGTGAGGTGATAGTTTCAATGCCATTGGTTTTGTTACCGGCAGTTTCCATAAGAGCCAATGTTGTACCTTTCCTTTCTGCTTCACGCTTCATTGCTGTCTCGTAATGTGGATTCGTAGGTCCAGGGGGATACAAATGTGCGATGTGGACAGGAACGGGGGGTTTCGGTTGATTGAATCGTTCCATCATTGAGCACTGCTTTTCATATAGCTCCTTCATTTTTGTGGTCCTGTAATGTTCTGCAATCTTGTTGAGATCGTCTTGTGAGCCGTTCAGTAATGCAATCCCAATGTGAGCTTGCTTAAGTGCTCCAACGTCGTTGGTACCATCACCGGCCATAAGAGTATGATATCCGAGCTCTCTCAAACCTGTCAAGATCTCCTCCTTCTGTTTCGGAGACACACGGGCATATACCCATGCGTAGCGATAGATAGTTGGGAGCGCCAATTGACCCTTGAACTTAGCTAGCGCGTAACCTGTTACGCAGAGATCGTACTCATCGATGATTTTCTTGTCAATAGGTTTGGCTGGGTCGACCGGAATGCTGACGGAGTCATCAACACTTCTCCAAACAAGCTTTTCACCCGAGTCATCATGCTCTGGAGCATCAAGGATCAGAACATCTCTATCCACAATTTCGACTTCGCGTGCAACATGTACAGCAGTCAACGGATTATCACCAGTGATCATAACAACACGATGGCTGCTCTCATTGAGCATCTGAACCGACTTTTTGGCGTCTTCCTTGAGAGGGCAATGGAGAACCAAGAATCCAGCGAAGTGTAGCTCACTCTCAACATCTTCGCGCTTCAAATCATTGATCTTGCCAGAACCGATTTCAGAGTCAGTAGAAAGGTGTTTATAAGCTAGAGCAAGAACACGTGAACCTTTTCTGGTGAAGTATTTGAAGGTTTCTTCATAGTCAGCCGGGACCTTGACCAACATCTTCATGATAGTTTCCGGAGCTCCTTTAACACCAACAAATGTGCTCTTAATCTTCTTCCCTGTTTGAGGGCTAGTAGCACTGACGGTTGCAACAGAACTTTGTCGCTTCAGAGCCGAGGAGAATTGGAAACGACGCTTGATCTGAACTGTATTAGATGGGGATGAGACTGAAGCGCCCTTCTTGCTGGTGAGTGTATCATTCTTGCCGAGAGTCCAGCCTAGGGAAGTCAATGTAGCCTTCTCCATTGGGTCTCCAACGATGTCGCCTTCATCCAGTTTTACAAGTGCATGGGCAGTAGCGAGAACAAGAGTAGTCTCTAAACCAGCTTCCTGTACCGGAGTAATGTGGCTATGGGCTCCATCTTTTTCCTTTGGCGTGTCGGTTCCAGAATGACCAAGACCAAGTCCAGCAATGCCCTCAACCACAAGATCCTCACCAGTCAAGGTACCGGTCTTGTCAAAACATGCGACATCAACTCTTCCAGCAAATGGAATACGGAAGGGCTCTGTACAATAGATGGCGTAGCGACTGAGAGCTGCCAGACTAGTATTGACTGCCAGACTGAGTTCCATAGGTAGTTCCGGGGGAACGACACTGGTAACAATCAAAACACAATCGAGCAAAAGCTTGGATCGCTTTCTGTCCTTTCTAACACCTTCATCCCAAACATACCAAGAGGCAGCGATTGCGAAAATCAAGAGGAAAAGAATGAAGAAGAGAGCTTCGGCGTTGTTTGCGGAGACCCGTTCGGTCGAATAGATCATGGTTCGAACTAAGCTTCCTTGGGAGGTTTCGAATCCAGTCTTAACGACGATCGCCATAGCACCATTATCTGGAGGAGATGGAACACCGGAAGCGACCTGAGGCCTTTCCTCATCGCTATTTCCGTGGGTGACTTGTAGCACCTTGGTTCCTCCATAGAGGAATGCGTTTTTGTCTAGACCTTCAGGTTCGAGTCTTGCAGATCCAGGGCGGAGTTGAATTGAGTCTTTCAGCAATGGAGTACTTTCTCCAGACAACATTGCTTCGTTAACGATGGCGCTTCCTTCGACCAAGATCATGTCGCAGGCAACACCACTGTCTTCCTTGGTTCGGCCAACGGAAACCAAGTCTCCTGGTAGTAGTTTGTCGCTTTGTGTCTCTTCCCATTTGCCTAATCGGTAAACCCAGATATCATACGGTTTGATGCTCATACCCTTGAATTCGTTCAAAGTTCGTTGACGTTGCCAAACCACTGTGCTCTCGAAACCAACCAGCATAACCAGTGTAAATAAAGAGTAGTACCAATATTCGTCCAACATCCATAAACCCACACAGAAGACCTGGAAAACGAAGAATGGAGCAACTGCATGTTCCTTGAACAGCTCTGTGAATGTCGGGACAGGGATATCGAAGGTATTGTTGCCGTAATGTTGATGAATTCTTGAAAGCTCCGATGCAGTTGTGATGCCCCTTGACTTCTGATACGTTTCCAACAATGGCTTTGGCTCTTCATCGATCGAGTAGCTTAATGGTGCGAACGAGTTTTTCGCAGGATCGTACAGGAACCGTCGCTTCTGGAAGAGGAACGAGATGTTCTTTTTGCCCCCCGCCTACCAATGTCAGCTATTGTCCGGCTGTGCACGCTCACACACTTACATTGTCCCGATCGATTTTGCAGATATCCGCAGCTCCGGCATTTGCAACAGGATGCACTTTTATCAGTTGAGCCTCAGCGACTGACTTGGCAGAGGTCGAGGTGAAGAGCGCCTTGAGATTAACGTTCCAATGCGTGCAGAGCCAAACCAGACTTTGCGCCGTGATGATTGTCCCACACCACACAAAAGTCCATTCCTGCCCGCCAATATGTTTATCGTAGAGGTCCTGAGAGAGATAATAGCGAAAGAAAATAGGCCAGATGATAGCGAATGGCAAGATGTATGAATGTAAGTAGAGTGGTACTAAATGCAATAATATTAGATATGTTTCGATTTCGTTTCGGGATAAAGATTACCTACATGGATTGTGTAATGTCGCCGATGCAATCATCGGATTATCCACAAGAGGCGCCATGGCGCAGAAGGTTTGGAGAGAATAACTTGCGTTGTAGTTATTCACACAACTCCAGCATATGTGGCACTGATAATTTCTCGGGATCAAAGTTCATCAGCATCTGGCGGGCGGCGGCGATTCATTCGCTTAACCCTACGTATGATTTAATTGGTTGTTATACGTAGTTATGTAAGCAAGCGGCCGCTTCAGAGAAGAATAGCGAATGTAGCAGAACTCTTGGCTAAAGTTAGTAGAAGCTCTGACTTTGTATTCTTCATGAGGCCACGCTATTCTTATTACTTCGTATAAACTTCTTATATCTGTGATCAATACGTTGCTACGTATTTAATCTTATTTTCTAAAGATACAGGGACAGCTACAGAGACAGCTCTATCTGTTCGGATTTGGATTACATTTGAAATTATTTTTGCCAGTGCAGGATGCTATCACGGTTTGCTTGAAGAGTGAGCAGTCTGAAGGAATTCCATCTCGGTATGAAATACAGAAAGCTACGAGAAAGAAAGAAAGGACGCGTGATAGGAGACTGTGATAGTCAGAGGGATGGGGAAATCAATCGTAATTTGTTTAGTGAGAAGCATGTGCTAAGCAGAAGACTATGATAGATCCTAGAGATTCCTTTAGCAATGCTCCCTCTAGCCAAAGCTCTCTACATAGTACATACAAGGCTCCGGCGCTGAGCTACACCCGCACGATGATATTCCTCAAACGAAAAAGCTGTCTGGGAATCCCATTAGGCTTGCTAAACTGCCCTCAGAAGGCTGCTTGGAAGAGTTGGCGTTGAGTTATTCGTGCTTTTTCAACGGTAAATTCTAGCTTCGAAAGTTGGAAATTTTGCCCAGTAGGTAATCAATGTGCAAATTGGGAGGTGTTATTGTGTTCAATCGATGTCGTTACAGTTGTTTTGCGGGAAGATAAATATCGTTTGTCGTGGGATAATACCATATATTTGTGGTAGCCATTCTAGAGAGAGAAGTTTCCAGGGCGCGTGCCAACGGTATCAACGCATGGGACGACGACGTTGACGACATCTTGGGAGGTTCTAAGAGTTTTGTTTCCGCTTTGTCTTTGGCGAAGATGCGAGGGGTACTTGTTCCCGATGACCTTGCAAATTGGAGCCGCTATCGGGGTCATCGCTAGGGACGTCTTGCGACTGGTGTATGCTTTTGAGATCCTGTTGCCAGATGAGCACACGAATTTCTGGTGGAAACTGGAGAAGATAGGCCAGTCCAAGTACTTCTGACATGGTCTGTTTTGCGTAAGAGGAAAAGTTATACGGTTGTGAGAGCGTATTTATGCGCACAATGAAGCATAAGGAAGATGCTAACTGCTGAACTGAAGAACTGATATATGCACATGTATGGGTTGAATATGACTTGACCATTAAGAATATAGAAAGAGAAGTTATAATGGGATTTTATAGACCTCAAATGTACTTTTTACGGGTAGTTCAGTATGTGTTCAGGAATTGATAAGGAAAGGAGCTGTTCAGAGAACTGCTGTTCAACACTAACTGGGTCGAGATGAAAATGCATCCTAAATGCACAAATTTAACGTGTAAAAATTTGAAAGCTGCTAAAGTGATCGTTGTGCTCCTGATAAACTGCAGAATCTGCTGCGTTCTATGACTTCACACAGTAGGCAAGATGAGTAGTGGTTGCTGGTTCGATGGTGAGAGCTGGCACTAGCCAAGCTTGCTCGGTTGCGCACCACAGCGATTTCATTCTCCCGAAGCAAAACGCAGGAAGTTGGGGAATGAATCGAAGCATTAGACGCGCCAGAAAAGAAGTGAAGAAGCAACATACAAACATTTCAGCCCAACAGAGCCATGAAATATAAAATTCTCACTATGGCAGGATTAAGCTTAACATAACAATAAGCTCTAAGCTCAAAAAAGGGGCCTCGGATCGGGCCCCGGATCAATCGGCATAATGACGTCATCATAGAACTAAGGTTATCGTGCTCCTCACAGCAGCAAGCAGGAAGCAGCATGGCGCCATCAGTCCATACGCATTCAGCCGAAACAACATTATTCCACCAAATCAAGATAAACAAGGCACAAGGCACAAGGATGAACAATACCAAGCCCGGCCGGGGTGGAGAAAGACAGATAAAGCGAGATAAAGCGAGATGAACCTTGGAAATCCGATACTCGTGTGCCCCGCTATCCAAACCCCACGTTTGCATTGGACTTTCCAATAAATACCTACTCAACGAGCTGAGTGCGAGTGCGAGTACAAGTACAGCACATCTCGCAGCTCGCAGCTACTTCACAAACCAAGGGACCGAAGATCAGGGTCTACCTTTTTCGCGAATTCTCGACGCTTGCTTTCATCGAGCCCTACCACATAAACGAGGGGCATAAGGCATTAGAACTATCTTAATTGGCACCATTTCAGCAACGACCGCATCCGAAGGACATAGGGAGAACCTGCAATCTTAGGAATAAAAGATTCTTTCAAGCTACAACACTATCCGTCTAGCACCACACTGCAATTGCCGTCCTCAAGATGTCGACCTCAGCTCCCACAGATGGAGGGTCGAACCCAGAGAAGCTCAAGGACAAGATGAAGAATCCATTGACTACTATACGCAATAAATTGAAGGATACCAAACTTCATGATGTGAAGGTAGGTTTGATACACAAAAAGTAAGCAGGAAAACTCCAGCCATGAATCTTACCAACTAATTGCGTCGCAGACATGAAATTGGAAAGCTTGGAAATCTGGTAAGTTTTCCTTTCTACGCCGTGGTCTAACATCCACTGACATCCCCGTAGTTCAATCCAAACCACCGACATGACGAAGAACATGAAAAGATTACCGACGCAAAGAGAACGAGAATTGCAGAATCGCACCGTTTCGAGTCATTTGCTCCGGAAAGACCTGGAAATAAGATAAAGTGGTACGTGGACGGACGGGATTACTTCTGGGTGAGTGTGCTTGAAATAAAACACCCACAATGCTAGCTGAACGATACAATATAGGCTGTCTCTGTTGCGCTTGAGGCCGCGAAGGAAACCATATACATTGCAGATTGGTGGCTCTCCCCAGAGCTTTTCATGCGAAGACCTCCATACTACAATCAAGAATGGCGTCTTGATCAGATTCTCAAACGACGAGCGGAAGCAGGCGTTAAGATCTATGTTATTGTATATCGTGAAGTGGAGGTATTATCTGCAGTTCTAATCATGAAACTGAGTTAAAGTTGACCCTCTACAGGCTGCGCTTACCTGCAATTCGGAGCACACAAAACACGCTCTTCAAGCACTATGTCCCAAAGGATCTCCTGGGCACGGTAACATTCAAGTCATGCGTCACCCTGATCATAACGTCCTGGAGAATGCTGCAGATATGACTTTCTATTGGGCACATCATGAAAAGTTTTTGGTAATTGACTATAACTTGGCGTTCATTGGTGGTTTAGATTTGTGCTTTGGTCGTTGGGACAGTCACCAACATCCACTTGCTGATGTGCATCCCGAAGGCGTCGCAACTGAAGTTTGGCCAGGACAAGATTTCAATAATAACCGAGTCATGGACTTCCAAAATGTAAAAGACTGGAAAGAAAATGAGCTCTCTAAAGCCGAATTTGGAAGAATGCCCTGGCACGACGTTGCTATGGGAGTTGTTGGAGATTGTGTCTATGATATTGCGGAGCATTTCGTTCTCAGATGGAACTTTGTCAAGAGAGATAAATATAAACGCGACGAACGATTCGACTGGATGGTTCTGGAGGGGCGGGACGGTGAAGACGAGGATCTAATTGGCGTTCAAAGGCCTAAACATCCCGTTGGAGAGTATATCCACCACCCACTAAGCCCATTGAGTACCAAAACTTTGGGCCAGCAAGGAACCGTTCATGCTCAAGTTGTGCGGAGCAGCGCCGATTGGTCCAGCGGTATTCTTACGGAACACAGCATCCAAAATGCTTACAGTGAACTCATACGAAACGCTCAACACTATGTGTACATTGAAAACCAATTTTTCATCACCGCTACCGGCGAGCATCAATTGCCCATCAAAAACACGATTGGGCGAGCTATTGTTGATGCTGTGGTCAGAGCAGGCAAGGAAGGCAGAAAATTCCGTGTCATTGTCTTGATCCCATCCATCCCCGGGTTCGCAGGCGACCTTCGGGACGATGCTGCAACAGGAACAAGGGCCATTATGGATTATCAATACAAGTCTATCTGTCGAGGTGAACATTCTATATTTGAGCAAGTCAGGGCTCAAGGTATCGACCCCGAAAACCATATCTTTTTCTTCAACCTACGATCATATGATCGTCTGAATGTGACGCGCAAAATTAAGAAGCAGGAAGAAGAATCGGGCGTCAAATATCAAGATGTACAGAGGGCCGAAGCACAAGAAATTATGTCCGAAGGTATCCAAGGTTCGCGGGATTACGAAGGTGGTCGTGATAAGCAGATGGGATTGAAGAGTTCTTTCGATCCACGGGATGATTCGGGAGATGAAGAAGCAGAAAAACTGACCGATGCGAAGCGAAAGTTCGAGGCCAAGGCAGAAGCTGCCGGAACGAACGAAACACCTGCTAGTACCGACAGTGTAGCCAAAAATGCCATGCACGAGCAAGCCAACCTTGTCGATGAACCATGGGAGGGTGATCTCGAAGGTGAAGCCGATAATTGGATCCAAGAGGAACTTTACATACACGGTAAAGTTCTAATCGTCGACGACAAGACAGTCATCTGCGGAAGTTCTAACCTCAACGATCGTTCACAACTCGGTATCCATGACAGTGAACTTTCTATCGTCATGACTGATACCAATACGATTCCAAGTACCATGAACGGACAGCCTTATGAAGCTAGCCATCATGCCGCTACTCTCAGACGTTATCTCTGGCGAGAACATCTAGGTCTATTGAAGCCCCAAGAACTTGACGCGTCAAATGATCCTAACGCTCAACCACCGGATGTTCCAAACGATATCCATGAAGGCGATACCTACAATTTTGTCGAAGATCCTTTAAGTGATGAGGTCTGGGAGATGTGGACTAGTAGAGCAACGAAGAATTCGCAGATCTTCAGACAATTGTTCCATGCTGATCCGGACAATTTTGGTAAGTGTTTTCTCGTCTTGCTTTATTTCGATTCCATGATGGAAGGGAGATTTATGGGACAGATGCTAACAACGTTGGTTATAGTAAAAACTTTTGACGACTATGATAAATTCCTTCCACCCAAGGGCGTCAGATCAGGTCATATTTATGACCGTATGATACCGCCACAGGAGATTCGACAGAAACTTGATCAGATTAAAGGACATTTGGTCTGGATGCCGTTGGAGTTTTTGAAGGATGCGCCGATGGCGGAAACGGGTATGTTGCATCTCAACTCCTGTCTGCCTATAATATTTCTTCACAAATTGTGACTAATGAGTAAAACAGGTCTTCAAGTCAACTCGTGGACGGAATCTATCTACACTTGAGTAGTGCTAATCATAGATATACATATGTGTATGTCTGTATGCATGCAGATATCCCGGCGTTGGCGGCTTTGGGTGCATGGAACGAAATGGAATGGAATTTATGCGGGTTGGTTTGCATTGATGAATGAATGGGCGATCCCTTAATTTTTGAGTATTTATTTTACTTTGGCGGGTGCAACTATGATGCGGATGGGAAAGAAAATAGGAATAATATGATGTTATGTCTAGTTTGCTTGCTGCTGTAATCTTGTATGTCTTGTGGGGAGGAGCAGTATTGTATTTCGTGCCGTCGCAACACCAACTAGTTCTACTGTACAGTACCTAACCTACCCTACAACACCCCCACTTCCCCACCGCAATCTTGCTTGCTTCTTCAGTTCGTTCGTCCGGCGGCTTCTAGAAAGAAGTAAGTCTTCAGCTTCTGTTGCTCCCCCCCACGTAACCCTTAGAACAAGAACAGAACAGAACAGAACAGAACTTGTAACTAACGTTAGCTTAGCTTAGCTTCTAGAATTCTCTCGTATCCGTATCCGTATCCGTGTCTGTTGTGTTTGTGTTTATGTGTGGTTTTTTGTTGCAAGTCGACAAATCTTCTGGAAATCTTTCTACTGTAACTTGGCTTTTCTGTGAGTATGAGGTAGGTTAGGTAAGTTGGGTAAGTTAAGTTAGGTAAGTTAAGTTAGGTACCGGGAAACCTTGGGCTGTGGTATGCTGTGTGATTGGATTGGATTGGGTGAGGGGGTGGAGTGAGGGGGGCGGGTTAGGTTTTAGGGGGGGGTTTGTTGCATATCGTCGCTTTTCTATGGGTTGTGGTGGAATCTTTTAGTTATATATGTATGTATGTATGTACTGTAATGGTTATGGTGCAGTTGGTTGAGTGTGTTGGTTGTATGTGTGTGTGAGAATAAGGTAAGGTAAGGTAAGGGGTAAGGTGCAGGTGCAGGTGGAGGTAGGTGAAGCTGCAGTAAAAAGTAGGGTCTAGCTAGATGCGTTACTGTACGGGGAAGTTCAGTCGAATGAATGAATACGTACAGTATCAACCAACCAGTCGTTTGTTTATTCATTGCCCTCGAGACATGAATTATTTGTTGCACGTCTCAATTCATCGGCATGACCGTTTGTTTGTTTGTGAGTCTTATCTCACTTCACTTCATTTCATTTCATGCTGTACCTACCTATAAGGTTAAGTTATACCTGTAAGGTTAAGTTTTATATATATATGATCTTACATAGGGATAGGCCGGCAGGCAAACAGGCGCCTACTGTATACACATCGCGAGCTGCTGGCCGTCGCGTACCATCCATTCATCTCATCTTTTGCTTGCTGCCTACCTGGGGAATTGTTTTCTGAATTTTGTATTTTTTGTTGCAAGTCTCAAGTTCTCGGTGTCTCCGTTTGGTTTAATTACTTTGCTCTCGTTGGTTGTTGTTGTTGGTCGTCTGCCTGCTTGTTGTCGAATGCCCCCCGCGGGGTCTATTGCATCGCATCGTAAGTTACCGAATGAATGCGGGAGACTCGTGGTTTGTTGCATCTGTTGCATATCGCAAAGTCCCGGAATGTCCGTTGGATTCAGAACTGTGCGCTCTCTCCTCCAGCATGTTTCTCCTCTCCAGCTTCATTCCCCGTTTTATTGGTGGTAGTGGTGGAGATTGTCATATCGGTGTCCCCGAGCGCGGTGGCAAAATGCTCGTACCTCGTCTCGTATGATTTAAACATTTCGTTTCCTTGGAGACGAAGGCTGAATACCTAGACTTACTTGTTCATTTCCACCTAGTCCAGTCCAGCGACTTCGCCCACTCCATTAACATCGGTTGGGAGAGGGCAGTGCATATACTTCGTACTCCAAGCGCTATATAAGGGTCCGACCGGGTGGTCTGACACCGGGTCTCTTGTTAACGATTTGTTAAGTTTACGTGAAGCGTACGCGTTTGTTGCATGTCGACGTTTTCGGGGTCACCGGTCGAGATTGGAAAGGATGAAGAGGGGAGGAGATGGATGGGCAGGAAGGGGAAGTGGAGAGAACTGGTTGGTCTGGTTGTGGTGTACAAAGGGCCAATGGAGAGTATCGAGATGACATTAGAAGACCCAATCTTACTATTTACATACATATTTGACACCGGTTTTCCGTGTTGCTTTTCTTTCTCAGAGGGATTGGCAACATGAATCTTGAAGGGGGAGATTGATGGAACTATGCTGACCCAGGGCTATGGAGGGACTCTGCATTTGCAATTATGGCCCTTGGGTGAATATCGATCTCTGTTTGACGGTGCTGATGATAGAAAATACTGATTATGTCGCTGTGTATTGACAACTTCCGGCATTGCTAACAAGTGGTAATCAGGTTATCCATTGAAAAGTCACAGAATCGACGAGTTTGAAGTTGATTCTGAAATGAATGGTAAGCAATACTTACCAACATCCGGCAATTTGACAAGTGTTGCATAAACTCAGTAGTGTACGTTGTGTATATTTTATTCATTCGTTCATCTCCCTCTACCATTCTCTACATAGCATACTACATGCGCGGGTATCTAAATTTTATGTACCTCCTCCGTTGTCCATATCAATCCAACCACTCCTTCACACGTTTATCCACCATTTTTTATGCTTCCCTTTCTCCATTTCCAACTCATTCATGCCTTTCGTCCGAAGAATCGATACTCTAGCACCCCTCCAATGTCCTTTACTTACCGTTACGATATCGAGTCGAGTCAGGCTGATGCAGTCAGTCTATGCAACTTACCGAGTATATACAATTCCTTGTTCTCTTTGCACGGCTGCTCCTTCCCTCTATTTCCTCCCCAATCATCTCTCTCATCTCACTTCTTCCAACCCTACGCTTAACATTACCCTCATCCTCTCTAGACCGTTTGCTTCTTCGCCCCCTCCTCCCCGCCCCCCTCACCACCAGTAGGCGTAGAAGTTCCTCTCGATCTCGACATACTATACGGAGCCTGCAATGGGAGAAAAAATAACATTACTCGTTAGTCTTTCAGTTCACTTATACCTTTCTTCTGTTTTCTCAAAATCCCACAAAATGAAAAAGGAAATGACATGAAATGAAATCATTAGTATGAAAAAGGATAAAGCCCGTCTAGCGAAACATGATGAGAAACTCCCAACCAGCCATACTGTGCCATACCATGCCAACTCATCCATAGCCAGAGCAAAGCATAAGCTCAAATACGCCTCTCCCAAAATGCCCCACAAAAGTAATAAAAAGTGAACGCCAAAAAGTAAGAAATGTGGGGAAACTCAAACATCAAGAATCAAAAAGACGTCCTGCATACCAAAACCTGCTTAGCATTCGCAATCCTCCAAGCCAGATTCCTTACGTTCCCATCCGCCCTAACCACCTCAGGCGCAAACTCCACTCCAAACATCTGATGCACGGCAAATATAACTCGTCTCGGATATTTCCCATCTCTTGCAACCAGCGGGCCAAAACTTTCCTCGACCGAATTCGGCGCGATTTCCGGATCTCTATCGAAACAGTTGCGGACAACAGGAAGAAGAGCTTGCTCGATGGCTGAACGAATAAAGATCTCCGGGGGTGACGTAGGATCGGGGATGATATCTTCGTCGGAGAATTTTCCAATGCGGATTTCGAAAGGGAGTGAGATGGCCATGACGTTGTGTTTCCCGTCGTGATGGTAGCGGAATTCGAAGACGCCTTGCGTCCAGAATAGTTTATCGCCTTCGAAGACCATTTCGCCTTCCACATAGTCTTGTGTCGAACCATCCTTGCGTTGGGCACCCGAAACCAGTCTGTCGGAAACGATAATTCCATTATCTGCGGGTGTAGATTCGTATTCGTTCGGGACGGTGGCAACCCAGCGCCCTTGAGAAGAAACGCGTGTTACCTCGCGGGAGGCATTATCAGCGACCATGTAAAGACCCACCCAGTCTGCTTTGCTATGATTGATGGGAGCAGTCCATTTCACTCGGATGGGAGCGCCGTATTCGAAAACAAGGGGTTTAAATTCATCTGTTCGTTCTATGGGGAAGCGAGCTGCTGGACCTTCTTTAGAAGTGGTTTCTTGTGATAGAGCCGATGATGGTGTTCCTTCAATAGAAATCGAGTAGTCTCTTGGGTCAATTCCGGCAAGATCTGGTGAGAGGCGTGTTAATGTTAGTCGTGCCGGGTATTGGCTGAAGAGAGCAGAGGTATCCCGGACGATGGTGGAGACACCAGCAGCAAATTTAGGCCGAGCGTGGTCGAGGAATTCTTCAACAAAATGGCTCGTCTCCTCCAAGACTCGATCAACATTTCCTTGCCATTTCTGGAATGGAGAGGGTAATGAGCGCCTGATACTCTTCGAAAGACCGGCTTCTTGCCGAAGATTTCTACCATATAGCTTTTGCATATGAGGTTTTTCGACTAATTGGATGAAACCAAGGGTGAGCGTATGGCTCAAAAGAGCCAAGAAGAAAATGGCTTTGCTTCCCGTGATCAAGACAGCCCCCCAAATACCGGCAAGGCCAATAATACGTTCCGGGTTATTGAGATAACGGTATATGCCACTGTAAGTGAGTTTGGGTGCTTGATCGAAGAAGAAATCACCAAAGAACCACCCAAATTCACCTAACGAATCATAGATACTGATAGCTGTCCAAATCTGAAGAGCGACGAAACCAGCACCAATAACATGTCTCAATAAGACAAGTCCATAAGCCCAGTCAGAAGGTAGCGAGTACATCTTCCAAGTTGCGGCAATGAAGCTTGCGTAACACATGGTCATGCTCAAGTGATACATGCTTTTCCATTGTCTCCAGGCTTCTTCAGCACCATCACCATACTTTACGAAATGTCTGGTCCACATTTTCTTATTGGATTGTCTGTTGAGAATAAATCCAAGGCCAACGGTATACCACAAACGCCAGACCATCGCGTTGATTACGAAGAGTGCTTGATAGAATGGTGTTGATGGTGTGGAAACGGTGATGAGCATGACGTAAGCTTGTAGTAAGAGGACGGAAACATCAGTGATGCGGAAAAGATCAATATTCCTAAGTCCCATGAGATTATGAACAGCAGACGGCTGAAGTACATTTAATGGCGGAGTATGCGATTGCATTGCCGATTCAGAAAATTCAGCGGCACCATCTTTACCGGCCGCTGCATCTGCGTGTACAATGTCGTTGTAGGTAGGGCTGTCTTGGCGCTTTCTGGGAGGTGGTGCATTATAGGTTTTGTCGATATGAGGGTTTTCTACGATCAGTAGAAATGCGAATTGCGCAATATGTGCAACGACTGAAATAGCTAGCACACTATAGCTTGCAGCAAGCATGGAAATACCATAATATCCAGCATATCCAACAGAGTACATGGGGTGAGGTGCCATTTCGAAAACACCATCGAAAGTCAATTCTTGATCGATTAAATAGAAAAAATCACCCCAGTACCATGCATAGTCCTTCACCACTCTATGGGCATCGAGCTTGACCCAAAGGTTGAATAGAACGAGAATTATGCCCGCACTCCAACGAAGGATCGTCATGATGAGCCGTTCACCCACGGGAGAACTTCCGCAGGCAATGGCAAACAAACAATATGAGGTGAAGTCGCACATCAAGATCAAGTCCACCACTCGTCGAAATACCAACCATGTATTGTACTCAATGGGTGCTTCTTCGAACTTGTAGTCTTCCGGGATCTTAGCCTCTAGCTCCCTTTTTATCAAGTGGTATAACCATGGCCGCGGATTCTTGCCAGTCTTGGGGTTTTCGAAAAGATTCCATTTCTTCGCCCATGCTACCATGCGTTTGTGATTTGATTGTATGTGCAGGAGGTATCCAATACCGACATTGTACGAGCCTCGCCAGAAGAGGAAGATGATTGCGAAGACTGGCCGTTTTAGGGAACTTGGTAAAGCGCATAATGTGATTATATGGAGAGCAAGAATTGCTAGAACGACGGCATCGGAGACATTCTTTGGTTGTCGTGGGTCGAGTAACTGGGAGACCATATCATGGGTCTGCGGTACAGTAAAGACTGCGGGGTAATTGTGAGTTTATTTGTCTCCAAACCGGCAACCGGTGAATAGCAGGATCAGAAGCATACTTACTGGTGCCATTCGGAGTTCTACCGAACGTCTTCTTCTCTTTGTCAGCTTCATTCTCGCTCACTGGGGTGTCTTCAGCGCTGCTGTCGCTCGACAGCTCTGCTTTATCAGCTCCGGGTTTCGTCGTGGGTCTTTTGTGTAAATCATCCGGCGGCTGCGGAATGGCTGTAGAGGTACTCATGATGAAAAAAGTAGGCCGTGTTGAAGACGGCCAAGTCAATTGTCGTTGAGACTTCGCGGTTTTGTAATTGGGAGCAGTCTAGGTGGTGGTCTTGATCATAACACGTTGAGTTTGGCGAGGGAACTTATGGAGAAATGCTGGATGCTTCCATGCACTTCTTTTATGCGTTTCTTGTGATGGAAGAAGTGGGATAAGGCATGTCTGGTTTATGCTGTGCTCTTCTGCGAGTTCAAGGTTCCAGCTGCCAATTCAACGACTTCTTTTTGGCGGTGGGTGGTGGTGGGTGATTGATGGGTGACTAGTTCGCACTTGGTGTTTTTCGAGACAGGACGAGCAGACGAGCAGACGAGCCGTGCCTACCCGACAGCAAATGTGGAGATTCTCGGCGTCGCAATTGAGAAACTGCACGGAGCGTAACTTGGTGAGTACTTGTCTTGTTAGCAGGAATAGCCGTCGATGAGTGTTTGTACCGGTCGTTGTACGTTCTGTACACAACATTTGCAGTTTATGCCGTTTTGTTTGTCACCAAGATCTGTCTGTGTCATGGAATTTTTCTTGCCTGGTCGTGTACCAAGTTATGTTCACATGTCATTTACCCGCACAGAGCGTGGGGAAGTCGGTTCAGGTCGTCCACTTATGCACCCTTGTTCTCTCTTTGTTCCTGACCCCCAAAGGTTTTTTCGATGTTACTGTAGAAATGCATCTCAATCTCCTCGCCCTGCACCGAGACTCCCACCCAGCCAAGTTCGAGCTTCCCCAGCGCGAGGAGTGAAACTGATGTGGTCACATGCAAGCAGCAAGGGTTCACGTCCCAAGCCAAGCACCATGTTCTGGTCTGTGTGTCGAGACATGTCATGAAAATTCCGGAGCTACCCACACGTGCCACACGTGCCACACTATGTCCAAAGAAGACGATACAAGTTATCCAAGAGGATCCGTATGAAAGCTTCAACAATATACGGATTGGGCATATCGTCGTTTTCAGACATCGTAAGCCAACACAAACCAATCAGAGATTACGGATAGAAGACTCCATTGCCATCTACTTAATCGGCCAATTCTTGTCGTCGACTGTGGACTGTCCTATCAACTTCCTCAACTCGCGAAGGTTTCTTCTCGGAAGCAAATGGAGCATGTTTGTCTATCAGGTCGTAGATCTCACCGCATGCGCTTTAGTATATCTCGGTAAGTATGAAATGTATCACGTCGTACAAAGCATATCTCGCCCATGGGAAGAGGCTGAGAAGTAATGCATTCGATTCTTGCATGACCGCAATACTGCTTCCTTCACACAGAAAGATCTGACAAGTTTCAAGAAACATTGTCATTGTGTCAACACCGGTCTCACCAATATCTTGATATCATCCGAAAAGAGCGACAGAAAGTACGCATGACTCCTTAAATATTTGCTTGCTGATAACAAACCAATCATGCCACCCTTAACCATCTAAAAGAAAAACAAAAAGCTGGTGGGAGAAGAAAAAGGACATGAGAGTAGACTTCTACTGCGCGCTTGATACGTTCCACAGAGACAAGAAAACCGTTGACGACATATACTCAGAACCAATCTTTTTCAGGTTGCCGACAATCGGCCCTTACTGCCGGCTTGCCCTCACCGCCTTCGAGGACGACCAATTAACTCATCTGCCTTACAAACCCCTCCAAACTCCTACGCTGCTTTGTAAACATTCATCTCCCACGCCATCGTATCAATTATTTCTTTGCAAATCACGACCCGCATAATATCTTTCACAAAACACAAAATCATGGCGCCCTCTCTCGAAGAACGCCCCGAAAACGTCCAAGACGTCCTCTCGAATCCTCTCAAAGCTGCGCCTAAACTCGTCGCCCCCGAACCCGAACACTGCCCCGGCCCCGAATCCGAAGCTGCAGGGAAAGCCGACTCCTGCGCCGGTTGTCCCAACCAAGCGATCTGTGCCTCCGCACCCAAAGGTCCCGACCCTGATATCCCGGCCATAACTGCGCGTCTGGCAGACATTAAGCATAAGATCCTGATTCTCTCCGGCAAAGGTGGTGTAGGCAAAAGCACATTCACGAGTCTATTGGGACATGCGTTTGCGACGAATGAGGACAATACGGTGGGGATTATGGACACGGATATTTGTGGTCCGAGCATACCCAAGATGATGGGGGTAGAGAGCGAGCAGATTCATGTTAGTGGTGCGGGGTGGAGTCCAGTGTGGGTGATGGAGAATCTGGGGGTTATGAGTGTGCAGTTTATGTTACCGAATCGGGATGATGCCGTGATTTGGAGGGGCCCGAAGAAGAATGGGTTGATAAAACAGTTTTTGAAGGATGTGGAGTGGGGTGAGATGGATTTCTTGCTTGTGGATACGCCGCCGGGGACGAGTGATGAGCATTTGAGTGTGAATTCGTTCTTAAAAGAGAGTGGAGTAGATGGAGCCCTGGTGGTTACTACACCCCAAGAAGTTTCACTACTGGATGTTAGGAAAGAAATAGACTTCTGCAGGAAAGCGGGGATTAAGGTCTTGGGTATCGTGGAAAATATGTCGGGCTTCGTGTGCCCGAAATGCACCCATGAGAGTCAGATATTCCAGGCTACGACTGGTGGTGCAAGAGCTCTGGCACAGGAGATGAATATTCCATTCCTTGGTGCAGTGCCATTAGATCCTCGAATCGGTATGTCGTGCGATTACGGGGAGAGCTTTTTCGATGCCTGGCCTGATAGCCCGGCTTGTACTGCTCTGAAGACTGTGGTCAGAAGGCTTGGTGAAGAGATCGGACTGGATCCCAAAACAATTCTGCCAACAGATTGAAAGTATCACTGAGTATCAGATTCAACAAAGACTTGCCAGGGTTTACTTGGGGAAATACGCGTCGCATATGAAGCATCACCGGATGTCCGAATGACGGGATACGGCCGTCACATACCGGGATGTTCTGATTGATTATCAAGTAGAGCTAGCGAAACTATGCACATAGTTTTCCATACTTGATGGGAGGCAAGCGCAATCACAATGCGGAAGGCGTCGTATGCAGGGTGATTCATCAAGATGCTTAAATCAAGGTCGACTTTGAGTGAAGTGGATAATTTATGCAGATCAGTGTTGAAAGAATTAAGAAATGTGTTATGTTGATTTCATCCATTCTGCTGCCTTACATCCTGCCAGTGCGAGCTTTCCCATCTTAAAGTATCAGAACACCTTCGAACCAAGTGTCATTACTTGATTCCAGTCCATCAGAATCATGCGTGATATCGATTCGAGGGTATTCATGAAAGGCTTGGAAGGCATGATCTTACGCAGGTACGCGCGCAGTGGCGGTCTTGCGGAATCAAGTGTCAAAATGCGCCCATTTACTCTCCTAGTCACCTAGGGTATCGTAAACCCAGATGATTGGTGCTCCAGAAGAACACCAGGCTACTTGTGCAGAGTCACTCTTGATTGACTGTTTCCCCGCCATTGTGGCGTTTGGCCTGCTGTTATCTGGATAATTTCTCGGCTTTCATAGTGTAAGTCTTTATATCGCTTCGGACGAAAAGTTATACGTGGCATGGTCAGTCACATGGTGTTAATTCCGACGGCTTCACTTCCGGTTTCAGAGGTGCCTGCATTGCGCACGGTCAGTGTTCATCTGTTGTGACCCGCCTCCAGGGGAGCCATATTTGGCAAGTACGGGTATGGATGCAACACAATCCTCGGACGCCTTCCTCTCTGGTTTACAACGGTACATAGCCTTAATTTTGTGGAGGTGTGCGGGTTCGCTGTTTATCGGCGTTGTTTCCACGACTTGGGATGGCTTGATTGTGGCTTGCAGTAGTATACAACTGCCGTGTACGACATGCACAAACGATTAGTTGATGGTTAGGTGACAAACACCGCGTCTTCCCTCCATGCGTAAGAGGTGACGGCAGCAGGAACTTTAACAATATGTATATGAGGTAGTACGTGCTTGATTTATAATTGTGCACTTCTCGCAGAGTCGCTGTTTATTCAATCTGTTTTAGCAGATATCTCAGCATGTCTGAATCGGTAGGCCCGGACATAAACATTGGTAAGTATTTCATTTCTGCCAGTCTTCGGTTAAAAACTTTCTGATATAAGAACGTAAGGCGGGAGGGCTCTCGGTGCAATATGGAGTCTCAATGCTCTTGCAATTATCATTGTGATCGCACGATGCTTGACTCAACGACTTGTGGCTCGCAAGCTGGGGCTCAGCGATGCTCTTGTTGTGGTTTCGATGGTAAGTCGACGGAAGATGTATCCCAATGATGTAGCTAACACTTAATTCCAGTGTACTATCTCTTCGATGGCAGCTTTGATCACAGTGCAATACCACTACGGGTGGGGCAGGCACTATGTATATCTCGACGAGGAAGATAGGATAGAAGCTATGAAATACAATGCTATCGGACAATCGTTTGGTGGGTTATACATCAACCGGTCTACGGAGATCCTCACTAACCGAGATTTGAGTAGGTGTAATGGGATCCACCTTTGGCAGACTTTCATTCATCATTCTAATGCTTCAGCTCTTCGGCATATCGAAATGGCGTCGCAAAGCACTATGGACTTTGTTCTACGCGCAACTCATTCCTAACGCCGTTGTGGTTATCACACTCTACATTCAATGCGACAATGTTCGAGCTCTTTGGGACTTTTCCATTGAAAGCTCATGCTGGCCTGAAGATCTGCAAACTGTTAGTCGGGCTTCATTCCACCATATTTGAATTGGGTGACTGATTGAAGTCGCAGTATATTGGCTACGCACATTCGGCATGGAATGGACTTACAGATCTCCTCTTGACATGCCTACCGGCAACGATGCTATGGAGCTTACAAATAAACAAACGGACGAAGTTTGGTTTGGTATTCTTGCTAAGTCTTAGTCTGCTGTACGTCAAACACTCTGCTTACAATCTTTAGCGTAGACTAATTTTGTTTCAGTGCATTCATAGGAGTCATTATGAAGATTGTCTATTTAGAAGCTCTCGCAGATAGAGGGGATTATACTTGTAATTATTGCTCAGGCGCATTATAGTTGAGACGACTGACCAAGTGCAGATAATACGGTTCCTCTTTTTGTTTGGGTTCAGTAAGTGAAAGTGGACGCTCTACTGATTCTACATATATCACTTACTAATGCAATTATTACTACAGAGTTGAATCTACCTTGGTAGTCATTGCTTCCTCCGTACCTCTTCTTCGACCATTATTTCAAGAAGCCAAAAATCTCACACCTTACAATCGCACTCGTTCAACGAGCAATATCTACGAACTGTCACATTCCGCCATAAAGAAACCTCTTCCAAGAAACCACGTATTCAGCATAATCAGTGACTACGAAGTATCCGCCAAAAAAGAAAACAATACTGACAGCGAGGTTAAATTTCAGCCCACTGAGCAGGAGATAGACTCATGGAGGAGAGGCATCAAAAAGGAAATCACATACAGTGTACAAGCCGATGATGTAGGGGCCATCGATGTTGAAAAGGCAGAGATACGAGAAGAATCGGGGCCACGATAACGGGTAAATCACACCCTGGCTCTAAAGACAGGTGATGAAAAAGAAATAGCATGAAAGGGTTAGGTCAATGTAGAGTCCTAGATCAGGGGTCGCTCAATGATACCTAATGAGGAAGTTAGTATGGACATCGATCCTATTTCGGTATATCAATACCAAACGACATTTTTCACCCACATTCTGACTGGATAAACGGATCTTCATGTATACTCATGTGTCGCCGTACATTTGCCCTTTGCGGCAGGTCTGGCAACGCTTAAGATTCTCCACACTCCAATACAGTGGAAGGTCACGGTCCACCATGTGACGACAAAGATAAGATATGCAATGCAACATATAAGTGTGTATTGGTTACCGACATATTGGTTAATACAACAAGGGGTACGCACTCAATTACTCACCTATTGCGCAAACATATATAATTGGCTAACAATCACAGGAAGTTTACCTTATTCGGCAGTCATGCCGTGAGAGTGGACAGTCTTCTTGGGGGCGGCTTCTGGTGCGTGCTAATGAGAGATGCGATGCGGGTTCGATCAACCGGGTACACGATTTCGTGGGGAGATCAAAGCGTTACTCCTATGCATAGTCTGTCAATGTGCGTGAAATCATCTATTTATTGAATCACCATGGAGTTACAATTTACATAGCCCGATCTTGCACCTTGGACGGAAAAATGTTCTCTTTTTCCTAGATACCCTTGTCGGATGCAACAATCCGGAGATTGATTGAGGGGTAGTGTACGAGAGCGTTTTGACATGTGCACTGCCGTCCTCTTGATTCTAGTGAGGTGAATTCAATATCTCTTCCTCTGTTGATATATTTATCTTTAAAGCACATGCTATATCAATCCTCCCGACCACAGCATTGTTGGAAACTTCTCGGCATTCTTTCTTCAGTCATATATCACTTACTTTCCTTTAGCCTATTTCATTTCTCTGCAATATGATTTTCAAGATAAAGACTTCTTTCATCGGGTGGTCGACCTCGGTTGTCCTTGCTGCGACCCTCCTCCCATCACTCATTACTGGTACTCCTATCGCGAGCTCTTCCGTTGCAGTCAGCACGCCAACCCCGGCCCTCCCTCTTCCGGTCAACGTCCTCCATACCTTCGAATTCCCGTCATGGTGCGAGAATCTTGCCATTCGCTCCAATGGGGACCTCCTGGTCTCCCGCCTCGATACCCCAGAAGTTCTCCTCGTCTCTCACACCTCCGCCTTCTCCCCTATCACCATCGCCACATTCAACAGCACAACTTACAAGGGTGCGCTGGGCAGCTCTGAAACCACAACTGACAAATTTTACGTTATTACCTCCGCCCAAGTTGATGATTCCTTTGTTAAGACATCTGGCGTTAATTCAATTTGGGAGATTGACATGACGACTTTTGCGCAAAACTCCGGCGTAGTTACTGAAAATGCTACGGTGACGAAACTCGTTGACATTCCTGGCGCTGATTTCTTGAATGGTATGACGACGCTTGATGATGAGCATATTCTTGTTGGAGATGCGTACAATGGATGGGTGTACAAAGTGTGTACCACCAACGGAAGTTACAGCATCTTGATCAACGACCCGCTTATGAAATTCCCCAGCGTTGGCGCTTCCACAAATCTCGGGGTCAATGGGATTAAGATCTTTGAGGGTTATCTTTACTGGACGAACACAGCTGTGGGGTCTCTTAACAAGATTCAGATTAAGGCCGATGGGACACCAGTGGGTTCCAGTCAGGTCGTGGTGAGCAATGTTCCGAGGGCAGATGATTTCATCTACAAGAGTGATGGCACATTCTTTGTGGCACAAAATCAAATGGATGAATTGAGTGTAGTGCCGACGGGAAAGAGTTTTGCCACTCTTGTGGCAGGAAGTAACATCTCTACGACGTTAGCTGGGGTTACGGCGGGGAAGTTCGGGAGAACAAGTAGTGATCAGAATATTTTGTATTTGAGTACTAGCGGTGGTGAGTCCTATTTCTTCATTCATGCTTTAGGCTAGTTTGGGATAAAGAAAACTTGAAGAGAAATGATACTAACAGAATACAGCTCTTGCTCTTCCCATCAACGGAAGTGTAGTCGTAGCCGGCAGCATTGCTTATATCGACACCACTGGCTTTTAAGGAGGTCATGGAAAACCCTCCTATATGTAATAAGCATGCATATAGTGTACAATATCAGCCATAGTGTTTACCCCTTTAAATTTAATAGCCGCACTATTTAAAATAAATGAAGAGACACTGGTCCGTCCCATCACTGTGAAGTTAGATTTGATTTTAGATGAAATTCCCCTTACATTAGTCAAATAATAGACGGGCATAATATATATATAATGCTAAATACCACCGCAGTTGATTGCTCAAGAGCTACAGCATTCGGCTGTGAATACTCGTATCAGTAGAGCGACTCACATAGCAGCAGCATGCCGTTTCCATATCACCTGCAGCTGCACCTCATATACCCATCACGCTCTGATCTTAATCCATGCATGCATCTGACCGAGTCTTGGCGAAACTCTTTAGGAATCTGCAAACTCGTACCTACCGAATCCGGCAATTGCGTGCGTGCCTGGGGCCACACTGATCGTTGCATATACGAACGCTTCTTCCTGAAACCCAGGTCCTGGATACGAGGAGTGCTCAGTTGGTGAATATTGCCATTGAAACAAACGGTTGCAAAGGGCCTTCCTTCACGAATCCTCTCACCCAGCCTAGCTGCATGTACTGTAACTTCTTCTTAATGTCCGCTGATTGACGGAGCGCAACACCTTTTAGTATTAAATACTCTTTTCCAGCTATTTCATTGAAGTCTCTCTCGTATGAGTCTTACTTACTTACTACTTCCAAAACGTGGTCACGTTTAGTTCGGCAGATAACTAAGAATACACAACCCTAACCCTAGCTCGAACTGGTATGACCCGTGCGCGGCCTTTATGAAGGAAGACATGCGATGGGAATCCACATACGCAGTAAGGTGTTACGTCGTCGACCTCCTAGTCACGTGGAAGTGGTAGAAGATTTACTAGTAAGGTTGTGTGTGTATTGAAGCAGTCAAGTAGAGGATTAAATGATAAATGTCGATTGGTAAATAAGGAATAGAATCACTGTTTGAGGTGAGCACGAAGCTCTATATACTGAGGAAACTAGCCAGCTTATATATACCTTTGTTCCTATCAGTCCCATCATGGTGGGGGTGGTGGGGAGTCATGTGAGGTAATACCAGGGGTTCTCCTATGACCAGTTACACCATCGAGCTTATGGTCCCCTAGTCATCCCGTGGCCTGGCCGTAACATAAGGTTAAGCATATCGGTATGTCTTCCCCATTTCTAGGACTGCTAAAGTTTATCTTGGCCGATACAACGGGATGCCTAGAATGTGTTATACGATGGGATGGAAGGCCCATATCCATACGGTACGAGTACGGGGAAGGGGCGGAGCACTGCCTCTCGTGGAGTCTATTACTGAGGACCCACCAATCAGTATCAATGTTTTCGGCAAAACGTCAAATCTGACAGAGCTTCTTCACTACTAGAAATATCATCATGATGTTCATGAGGATAGTGTCGGCAGTCGGATATCATGCGTAACTTGATCACGGATGTCATTCCTCAAGTGAGATGTGGAAAGGGTAATATATTTAGTTGCCTGGCATGCTGACATATACGGTATTTTCCATTTCTACATACGTGCCATCTATTCTTAAGAGGCTTACTTTCGTGATGCACGTAAATGTGACTATGCTGCTATGCATATGTTCTACCTAAATGTAAAAATAAATGCAGAGTCTACGATGTAATACCGAAATGGAGTGACAGGATTATGGCTGTAGAGTGGAAGTGGAATCATTCATCAACAAGTTTTTAGAAACAGGAAGATTAATATGGTTCTTGACAACATATCATATACTGCTATGGAGTTCCCAGAGCCAGATTACATGGTTGATTCGTGAGTCATTAGCTCTGGGAGACATTTGGTTCAAAGTGGTACGTCGTAGTATCGGCATATCCGCAATACAATCATATCATGGTTTAGTGATTAGGGTAGCCAACGGAGATGCCATTGCCAGCTACTGAGGGCTGTTCATTTCACCGAAGTTTTTGCAAAAGACATTAACGAAAATGCTTACGTCTTTCTCTCTGCAGAGGCTAACGTCTTCCGTGCCTTGTTTCTGGAAGTTTAAATTATGACAGACCTTCTTGTATAATTCACCTCAATGCGGTAATTTGAGATACACTTTGGACGCAAGCACTGAGTGTCGATTTCATTTCTTCCTTTGCTTTCTGTACGATAGACACCAGCGCGCTTTGGGGGCCAATAAATCGACCATCAGCGGATTCTTATATCTATGCCCTCACTTCTTTTGAGAAGAGTTGATCACCATGAATCAACGAAGAAATCCCTATTCTCACAGACAGCTCAACTATATATATGTACAGCAGTATAGAATCCCATTGATATTGAACAGGTATATTGATTTTATCATTATTTTACCATTAATAGGATTTTATTGTTGATGAAGATTCGGCGAACTAGGATGGCTGTGAAAGCTATGGTCAGCCGCTCGACCACTATGAGCTTAATAAATTTTCTGACCCCAAGGACGGAAATTGGAGAAAGCTTTCTGGGGTAATTGCTGATCTTTGTATTAGTGCCAGCCAAGGCACTAAGGCACACGGGGATAGTCGAAACAATTTGGAGCCTGGGGCAACAAGGTCCCAGAATCTTACCCCACACGCCCCACCAGCTATGGGTGTGGTTTTCTCTGGTAGTAACAATTCTGGTATGCAAGTAGGGAACAATTCTGGATCGATAACTTGGGGAAAATAAATAGTTACTTGTATGCGATATTTCTATAGAATATATAGAAGTTGAAGGATTATGATTGGTATTTTGAGATCGTTTTTAATATAAACCCGAGATATTTTATCTGTTCTATCGCTCTCTTGCAATGGATAAAATAACTTTAATTTACAGCAATCAGGCTGAGTTGTTTGGAGTTGCTACATTTAATTTATATGCTTATATCTGAAAACGCACAAGGCTGTGGCTGAGGACATCATTTGGCATCTTATCATTCTATCTCTTCAGAAGTTTTTGATGGATATATAACAAGCATACAAGTTTATTATTACTACACCAGATCAGAAATACCGATAATGGACTACCGAACCGACTTCTCTGGAGGCAATAACCATGGCGCACAAGTTGGTAATAATTCTGGCACAATAAATTACCACCTGGTATCTAGTACGTTCTCCAAGATATATATACATTAGTCTGCTTTCTTTAGATCTTAATATAAAGCACTACAAGAAACTGATGCTCTTCAGATCAAGAAAATCTACTCAGCCGCCTACCAATTGCAGCGGATGCGCCGTTCAATTTTTACAACCGCCAACATGAACCCACCTGCCTCCCTGACACCCGAGTGGACCTTCTACAAGAGATATACAAGTGGGCTGATGGGCAAGATAAGCGATGCATCTTCTGGCTAAGTGGCTTAGCTGGCACAGGAAAGTCAACAATTGCGCGTACTATCGCCCGTAAATATTTCGATCAGAAGCGTCTTGGAGCCAGCTTCTTCTTCTCGAGAGGCGGTGGGGATGTTGGTCATGCTGGCAAATTCTTCACGAGTCTTGCTGTGCAACTCGCAAACAATGTGCCATCCGTTAAACAACATATCTCCGATGCTCTTTCAGAGCGGAGTGATATTGCGAGCCTGTGGTTCTCAGAGCAGTGGCGCCGACTTATTCACTCTCCGTTATCGAAACTTGAGAACAACAATTGCCAACTCTCTTACATTCTCGTAGTTGATGCTCTTGATGAATGTGAAAACGAAGACCATATTCAGACAATCTTACAGCTCCTAGCTGAAGCTCGATCATTAACAACGGTACGACTTCAAATACTTGTGACGAGCAGACCTGAGACTCCAATTCGACACGGCATATGCCGCATCCCAAAAGCTGAGCACCAGGACTTTATACTTCACAATATACCGCAAACAATCATTAACCATGATATCTCCCTCTTCTTAGGACACAATCTGGGGATAATCGGGCAAGATTGGAGTCTTGGAGATAAGTGGCCAGGCGAGGAAGATCTGAGAAGGCTGGTTCTAAATGCTAGTGGCCTTTTCATTTGGGCTTCAACAGCTTGTCGATTCATCTCTGAAGGAAAAAAAAAATACGCACGCAGGCGACTAGATGAAATTCTGAAAGGCAGTAGTAGTACTGTTATACCTCCGGAGAAGCATCTCGACGAGATATATATCACTGTCCTTAAAAATTCTATTTCCCCGAACTATAATCATGAAGAAAAAGAAGAATTGTATAAGACACTGAAATATATACTTGGAAGTATAGTAGTCTTGCTTTCACCTCTTTCTGCTCTCTCACTAAGCAACTTGTTGAGTCTTGCAAAGCAAGAAATCGATCAAGCAGTTGAAGATCTTCATGCAATCTTATATATTCCAGAGGACAAAAATCACTCACTACGTCTACATCATCCTTCATTTCGCGACTTCCTCCTTAACAAAGAACGATGTGGAGACTCGAATTTCTGGGTAGATAAGAAGCAGATACACGAGACCTTAGCTTTTAACTGTATAAAGCTTATGTCTACTATTCTTAAACAGGATATTTGTGAACAAAAGGCCCCTGGTACACTTGTAACTGATAAAGGGGTTCGAGTAGAGGACTATCTTCCTCCAGAGGTTAGATATGCATGTATCTACTGGGTTCAGCATCTCCAGAAAGGCGGAACTCAACTACATGACAATGACCAAGTCTATCAATTTCTCCAAGTACATCTCCTCCACTGGCTTGAGGCGCTCAGTTGGATAAGGAAGATCTCAGAAGGAATTCTTGCATTAAGCGCTTTAGAATCTTATATCTCGGTAAGTCAAAGTAACTTTACAGAATTTTTACTAATCAATACTAAAGGCTGAGAAAGCTCCTAAACTTTTCGCCCTTGTTCATGATACTAAGCGACTTGTTCTTCATAATCGAATAGGAATTGAACAGGCTCCTCTTCAACTATATTGCTCAGCTCTTTTTTTCGCTCCAGAGGAAAGTATTGTTCGGAAAACATTTCAACAGTGGATTCCTGATTGGATTTACAAGATATCAAGAACAAGATTAAATTGGAGTCCTCTTCTACAAACGCTTGAGGGACACACAGAATTGGTTACGTCGGTTGCCTTTTCTCCAGATAGTAAGATAGTTGTATCGGGCTCTTACGATAAGACAATCCGGCTCTGGGATACAGCGACAGGCGAGCTACAGCAGACGCTCGAGGGATATACAGATTGGGTTACATCGATTGCCTTTTCTCCAGATAGCAAGGTAGTTGCATCGGGCTCTTACGATAAGACAATCCGGCTCTGGGATACAGTGACAGGCGAGCTGCAGCAGACGCTTAAGGGACATACAAGCTTAGTTGAGTCAGTCGCCTTTTCTCCAGATAGCAAGATAGTTGTATCAGGCTCTGGAGATAATACGATCCGGCTCTGGGATACAGCGACAGGCGAGCTGCAGCAGACGCTCAAGGGACACACAAGCTCAGTGTGGTCGGTCGCCTTTTCTCCAGATAGCAAGATAGTTGCATCAGGCTCTAGAGATAATATGATCCGGCTCTGGGATACAGCGACAGGCGAGCTGCAGCAGACGCTCAAGGGACATATAGACTCAGTGTGGTCAGTCGCCTTTTCTCTAGATAGCAAGATAGTTGCATCAGGCTCTGACGATAGGACTATCCGGCTCTGGGATACAGCGACAGGCGAGCTGCAGCAGACGCTCGAGGGACACACAAGCT